>QJNZ01000132.1:0-145637 GCA_004155055.1 Monosporascus sp. CRB-8-3 | reverse complement strand
CCGCCCCGGGGGGGCCGCGGGGGGGGATGCGGGGGGGGGGGCCTTGCGGCTTGGGCTGGGTAGTATTCCCCCCCCCCCCTAACTGCCTAATTATGTTTATCAATCACGCTTTCGCCCTAATGCGTCGGCAACCTTTGGCTAACTGAAGAGAAGTTTATCGCTGCCATGTCCGAAGACGTCTTCTTAATAAAATCCAAAACAGTCATAAGTCTATAGTATCCCTAGCCAGATAAACTAGGATTATCATCGGCTAGATCCCTATTATTCGACCTAATATTTCAGTACTAGATATAACGACAGCATGGTTATCTTGGCCAGAGCCTGCGAGTAGTTGGCAAGGTCACGATGAAACGTGGCTGTACCTCGCCATCGCTTATCGCCTTCAGGAGGTTCTGATCACATATCAAACCGCCGTCTCCACACCGCAAGCTGCTGCTGCCGTCTCCACCGAGGCATCATCCGCAACTGCTTCGCCCTCGGCAAAGAGGGTCAAGAGGAAGAGGGTTAGTTTTGAGGGGAACGATTCAGGCACGCAGAGCGCGAAAACGATGCAGGGACGTCCGTCCTCTTCTCAGGACGATTCCCCGAAGCAGCTGCTCTGCTAATTCTTAAGGATATCACAGACGACAAGCCGCAGAACTAATGATTATCCCGCCGGGATGCCCTTCTGGCCCCTTCTCGGAGCTTCGAGTCCCTTAAAGAGGGCCAGAACCCCGACCCTGCCCCTTCAGCCTCTTTGGCGCGACTGAGCTGCCCCGTCTCAATGGCTGCGAGAGCGTCCCTGATGCTCTCCATGTCCATCTCATCCTCCGTCTCCATCTCGTCCCTGCCACGCTTCTTCGTCGGACGTCCAAAGTCGAGCGTCCCCCGCTGCTCGGCGGTGTCCTCCTCCGCGCCCGGCACCGCGTTGTCGGCATAGCGCTCCGCGCAGCGCTCCCGCAGGAGCCGCAGCCGCCGGTCGAGGTTTGCCCGGAAGGAGCCGAACTGGGAGCCCCGGTTGCTGTCGCCGTGGCCCGAGTAGCGCAGGGCCCTGGCGCGCGCCGCGGGTTCTGACGGTCCGGCCTTCGGCCCTAGCCCGCTGGGTGGCGGCAACGCCGCTCGTAGGCGCTAGCGAGAGGCTCTTGGCGGTCTCGGGATGGCCCTCGATCACGACGAGGCCGGCGTCCGTTGGTGTTATGCTTGAAGTTGAGGCCTCTCCACTTCAGCAGCCAGTACAGGGGCACGGGACCCTTTCGATTGTGGAGTTTCACCATAGTGAGTTGATCTTGGCAGGTTGAATGATATGTGAGGTGTACTGTGGTTGTGCAGGGTGCAATGTGTTACTTGTTAGATACGGGTAGTTGGGGCGTTGTTGTATGGTCAAGTGGTAAAAGGGGAATGAAGAGAAGGGGAACACATGTATGAACTGGGCGATCTACTGGGGAACGTCGACCATGTGAGTGAAGGTGAGGGAAGCTATTACATAGGGGGTCATTACGCATTTATATTGTTAAAATAGCTCGAATACACCCGATAGTTCGATCTAAGCTTAAAACATTCGTACGGAAACGCGTCAATAGATGTCATGGCGGCAGATGTGATGATTTGTCGAGAGGGCTTTGTTGTGACCCTAGGCTTGCCGGAACAAAGGGGACTAGGCTATATCAGCTAAGGAGAGGCCCCCTATGTGGCCAGCCCAAGGGCACTCCCAATCAGGTTGCGCCTCAACAACAAGAATTGCAACACTTCTGCCCACATCTCATAATAACTACCAAGTAATAAGTCTAGCGATAAACCGATCGTCTCGGCCTGGGTAGAGAGATTTAAAGCCTACAAGCTCAAGGCTTATGAAATCTCAATGGGGGTGAACAGGGACATGGTATCAGCTCATCCCATGCGTCAAGACAAAGAGCATCAGTCCTGGCAAACTTTGGCAAATCCGAACCGCAAATTGAATAAGCAGGCATCCCCTTAAACAATAATATGTTCCTCGGGTCATTGCTTAAGTTAGTGGGTAATATTCAAATATCTGTGCTCCATTCAGGTAGGAAGCGGTGAGCATATAAAGGAATGGCAGGTCAAGCCATAACCGGCCTGCGCATCATCAATATAATTCTTAAAACAGAGTTAATGCACGAATGCCCATCGAATTACTTAAAGTAAAGCAAGTTCTCTATACCATTTGCTATGCTGCTGCAAAATTGCAAGAAGAGGAGTTGAATAAAAAAAAGGAAAAGAACGACGTCGATGTCAAGATGCTATGCAATGTTTCCTCGATGTGATCAGCTACAAACTGTCTTATGCAACCCCAGGCCTCTGAATAATCCTTGGCCGCCTCCCATGCCTCCAGCTTTTGATTCAAATAAGAACCTGGACAGTATGCCCATAACGCCTCCCGAATGCATACCACCGATACATAACAAAGGAATAGGAGAACAGGAAATATATGAATACTCCATAGTTACGAGGTGTTGGATTAAAAGGAAAAGGGACAATTAATTATCTCAACAACAATATTAGAACGCTTGTCCATGATAGTGGGATCCGGGGCTATATCGACCTTGCTGCTGCCCTGGCGGCGGGCTCTGCGCTGGGGGGTATCGAGGTGGAGGGACGAATTGTTGACCAGGTGGCGGCGATAGAGCTTGCCCCGGAGGATAACGGGGATCGAAATCATTCCCCATTTGAGGAGACGGGTAACCTAGGGCAGGCGATGACCAGTTACCCCCTTGATCGTGGGCTCGCGCTCCGTAGCTTTGAGGCCCGAGCGACCGAGGCCCACCGTCTATTCCGCGGCCCATATTCGAATACATTCCAGAGGGTGGCAGTCCGGAAGATCCCATCGGTTGCTGGTGCTGTTGGAACGCTTGCTGCTGCTGCCGCTGGCTGATCGCATGTTGAGCAGCCTGACTGCTCCATCCTTGCTTCATCTGTTGCTTCTCGCGCTCTCTTGCGTTAATTGCGCCGACGAGCCCTCCCCCGATCGGGGGGCTGTTCTTATTACCCGCAACGTTGATCAAAGGAGAGCCGGTGACCCGAGCCACGTGCTCTAGCTCGCGAGCCGAGAGATGGTTGTCCACACCCCCCTGTCCACCAAGCACAGCACCGGCACCTCGGGAACCGGGGCGTTGCAGTAGCTCGCCAGCGCTGCGGGAACTAGGCCGCTGCATGGGATCCTGGGAACCATTTCGAGAATGTGTAGCGCCATTGTAGTCTCCCGTGGGGGTCCGGTTCAAGGGGGGTGTCGGAGTAGCGGTGCGGTATCCACTGAGCGAATTGTTGGATGGCTGTCGCTGGTGTGCATACAACGGCGTAGCGGCGGCCGCAGCGGCTCTCTGCTGGACGAATTGTTCCGGCGATATCGAATGAGCGGCACCAATGTTGCCGGCTTGTGGCGAAGCTGGGTGCCAAACAACGCTCCTACGAACCGTGTCATCGGATTCCTGTCGGCTGTGCCCCATACTGAGACCCGTCGATTTCAAGGGTGCCGGCACAGCGCTGGGAGACTGTGGACCGGCACCAGGGGACATAGGGCCGGCGGAGAACGGTCCCGTGGGAGACACCGTATTGGCTGTCGGAGTCTTCGACCGTGGCATAGCCGCAAGGTTTAAGGTGGGCCCAAAATCAATATCAAGTCCAACCGAAGGCGATGATACCTCGTCGTTGCCAACTGTGCGTAGAACACCAGCTCTCGGGCGCTCCACCGACGACGCCATGTCGGTGGACGGACGACTACTTGCATAATCCGGACTGTCGGTGGATGCGCCATCGTCATAGTAGCTGCTTGATTGGCTTATGCCAGTATTCTGACGATGCACACCAAGGCCATCGGTGGGGTGTGGCCGGACTTGGTCCAAAATACCCGGGTCTATGCTAGGTGCCGTAAAGCTGCCGGTACTGGATGGAGTTTCGGGGGGGCCGCTACTTTGGGCCTGTCGGTTCTGAAGGCTGTCGCCGCGCGTTGGAATGGGCTTTCTGTGGATGGGAGGAGAAGTATTAAGAGGGGGGAGAGGGCCACGGTTGGGAGGAGACCGTGGTCGCCCTGGGCCACCAGGACCGCCAGGCCCTGGCGGCCCGTGCGGAGGGCCTCGGTACGTGTTAGGGGGTTGGTTGGGATAGCCGCGGCCGGGAGGCATGTTGTGCGGGGGTGGTCCTCTGCCTGGGGGTGGCATGTTCGGCGGAGGCATTCTCGGGGGGAAGCCGCCCTGCTGCGAGCCACCGCGTCCCATAGGGGGTTGATTGCCGGGAGTTGTGGGTCGTGAGTTCGGATTTCGCAAGTCTGGCGTGCCGGAGCGAGGAGGACCGGGGCTTGGGCCTCGTGGGCCATTAGGAGGCGGGCCCATGTGCTGGTTCGGTGGAGGCCTCGAACGATTATTGGCGAGAGCATGTTGTGGCGGGGGCAGCCCGGGGGAGCGCATAGGTTGGTTATCCCTTAAAGCTTCACGTAATCCGGAATTAGTAGACGTCCCATCGTTGCTGGCGCTGGCGTGAACATGTACCGGTGGTGGACCTCGTTGGTCAAGTTGTTGGGGGGGCGGTCTGCCTCGCTCCTCGCTTCCTTCATTCGCATGTTCATCGTCGCCCACGGGGACGCCGCTCGCCCTGGCCAGGTGCGCAAGCGTGGTGCTGGATAGGCGGCTAGTCGCGCGGCGCATCTCGGGGGTGTGGTAGGGCCGGTTAGCAGGTTTCTGGCCTGGTCCGTGGGAGAAATCGGGCGGCCGGGAGACCGGCTCTGGAGTCGACATGTCCTGCATGGCTCCGAAATCGCCAATCGGCGTGGGTTCCGAGTCCGAGCTGGTGCGCTCGGGCGTGGAAGACAGATCGTTTACGAAATTCCGGGCGGGGTTTGGTCCGCGGCCTGATAGGGGGCTTGCCGAATACGGACTGTCCAGGTAAGGGCGCGACTGCGGTGGTTGAGACGCAGCTAGTTGGGGGTCCGACACATTCCTACTGTGGCGAGCCTGGGGGCCTCCCAGCGGGGACGCTGCGTTCTGACCGGGAGCCGACTCGTCTCTGGTAGCCGGTCGGCTGTTGAGAGAAAAGGAACGAGAACTCCTAGTGCCTGTAGTGGGAGGGGGAGGAGGCTCGTCCGCGAACCCGACGCGGGGTTTCGGGTGACCGCCAGTGGACGTACCAAAACTGAGCCGTTTGGAGCGACTCTCCGGCCGGGACGCGGGGCTGCTGCCGCCACCTTCTTCGGCCGCGTTCATCCGCGCGCCCGTCAGTTCCTTTAGCTGTTTCCTCCATTCCCTTTCGTTCCAGGTCGAGCTGCCTTCTGTCTGAATCAAGCTTGAGACGTCCAGTATCTCGAGGTAACCGTAGCGCTTAGACTTGGGCATGGCGAACATAAGAGACCGTTGGTCCAGTACACTTGCGACAAGCTTCCCCGGTCGCCCGTACAAGCCGAAGGTGTCCCAGGTAGGGAACAAGTACCTCAACATCATCCCGAAGCCGCTGACCGCCGGGGCGACTTCGGGCATGACGAACACGAATCCCTCGGTAGAGGACGGTGGATCTCCATGTATCGTGATGTCTCCCTCGATCTTGAGTAGCGTCGACGCGTCGACTAACGACTTGGCCTGCGGGTACAAGGCGTAGGCGGAATAGGCGTCGGTGATGGTCGCTATCGGCTGCATCTTCTTCTGTTTCTTCCCCTCCTTCCTCTGGTCGTAAAACTTGATGGTTCCTTTGAGGATCGGTGCGTGGGAACGGTCGTATGGTGACTTCTTCTTCAGCTCCTTCTGCAGTTTCGCATATTCCTTCTCGTCCGGAGGCGTAATTACGCACCAGCAGCGCCTCCAAGGCACACCTGCACCGAACCTGACCCTGACCCACATCTCCACGGGGATGCGCGCCCTCTCCATAATCACACCAATGTTGGGTAGGGTTTTACCTTTGCCGGCGATTAACGCACCGGTGTAAGCCTCCTGCAGAGAAGAATGCTCGAACATGGCGAGTCGGATGCCGGCGGTCCATTGGATGAGGGATTGGCGGGAGTTGAAATGCAACAGGTAACGATTCCGGCCTGCTGTCGATATACTGAGGATATTCTCAAGCGGCTGTTCTTCTTTCGACCTCGTCGGCAGGGAATCAATCTAGCAGCGTCTAGTCAGCCTCCTCATACCGAGCATCACTGAAGCATAACCGAATCGTGTTTGTCCAGGGCTGCGGGGTATAACCATACCATCTTGATTGACGCATCCGTCAGGTTGATGAACTTGGGTAGAACCTCGCCATTCTCGCCGGCCGCATCCAATTCTGCGGCATCCCATAGCGACAAAACGGTGCCCACGAGTTGGGCGAAGCATTCGGTCCAAGTGCGATCAGGATTAGGTTTCCCTTCTAGTGGTGCGTTAGACACTCAAGAGCCGACGCGGACACGTGGGGGCCCGTCTTCCGAAAGACGGGGGTAGACTAGGGACATACGGATATTCTGGTCGTCTAGCTTCAGGAAATAGCCTTCCTGGTATAGTTTGTTGGCGTGGCCATTGAGAAAGTGGAAAATCGGCTGAAGTTCGGGGATCGTATCCTCGGTGACATCCATGACGGGCGGTTGATAAGTCATAATCATTGACAGGGGTCGCGAGGACCTGCGGCTTTGCCTCCTGTAGTGACTACGGGTATTGGAAACAGGATAGTCGTCGGCTACAGGCGAATTCGCATGACTATGGCGCGGCGACGATGATGGAATTGGTGCTGAAGCAGACTCGTGAAAATCAGTTGGTCGAGGCCCGTCTAATAAGGCGCCGTAACTCTTAGTCGAGCTACCGTTGGGGTTAGTTATGGTATGTCTCCGGGGCTTCTTCTTGAGGGTGATGCCGTCGCTGTTGTCCGGAGGATTCTTGAGATAAGCCGAATTCCGATTGGCGTGAGTAGTTTGATTACTTGGCGGTGGTGATGCTGATGATGACCTAGGTGAAGCGGACCATTGTGACATAAACGAGAGCACTGTCCATTGGGCAAATAATGATTAGCAGAACCGAACGAATAGACCCACAACAGCTGATGAATATTCGTACAGCCCCATGCGAGACTTCGGATGAGTTAGGCAGCCGAATAAATGTACATCTAAACTAGCTGAAAGCGAACAAGGGCGAAAAAAGGGCAAATGGGGGCGACGTTCCAAACAACGGAAATAGGGAAATAGAATTCCGGAGCGAATCTTACACAAGGCTGCTACTGACAGCAAACTCGTGGAGGACGAGCCAGGCAAGAAGGGAGGGCGGGCTTGTACTAAAAGTAATGATGGGAGAATTGGTGACAAGGTGCGTATATGGTAGTAGGTAGATGTGTAGAATGACCACATGCAGTACGGTCGATCGCCAAGGGCAGTGCAACATAAAAGGGCTGTCAACAAGTGACTTTGAAGATCAGACCAACAAGCAGAGACGCACAAAGACCGATAGAAATTGGTCAGCTGTGGCGGCTTGAGTCTGGATAGCTTTAAAAGTGCACCACGAGGCCACACGCATGTCGGATAAGTACGAGACGGGGAGGACGTGAACCACATGTCCTTCAATATAAGACATATGCTAATATCGAAAACGGTCTAGCCAATGTGCCTAGTTGAACAGACCGCTTCGGCGGGACCGTACCGGCATCGCGAGCAGCCGTGTTTGCCGGGCTGCGGGTTCGAGCTTCTTGGGTTCTGGGGTCTTGGTTGATGCTAGGGGAATGGGGGGTTATGGCGGAAATAGCATGGATCCAGATATGATTCCAGGGGTGTTTAGAGGAAACTCAGAATCAACAAGAAGATGCTCCGGGTAGATCTGCGCGAAAATATGGGAACACGCCTGGAAGAACGATTTGAAGTGATAGGGAAAGATTCAAGAGTACACATACCTCGATTTTTAACCATCTTGGCCTTCGAGCTACCTCTGAACCGCCCTACAAATGGGACACAGCCTACAGAATCTACCTACCACCTCGTACACTGCGGGACGGCACTCGATCACGCTGCCTCAAGGGGAAAACCGTCGACGAGCCGAGAATTGTACGGCTGGCGGTCCCACAGGGGACGACTAGGTCGGAATTGCTCGCCAATTCTGCGGTGTATGTAAAACGAAGAACGACTAGGTTGGTGTTCCAGGGGAATAATTTAAATGTTCGGCGGATCGTCGTCAACTCGACCAGAGGATATGTAAAAGCGAAGCGGATCGAATCGAAGCTGCACAAAGTAAACAAGCGTAGGTAATGAGTAGTCAAGGGAATGAAAGTGGACGACAAAAGAGAACCCAAAAAAATGCAAGCGAAAGAATCCAGCAGGGGCACAGAATCCTCAGTGCAAAGTAGCGGGCGGGAGAGGTCGGTTTTGTAGCTCTCCCGATTATATCGCAAAAAACTAGCTCGGGCAGGACCAATACGAGAAGGTGGGACGTCCAGAAAAGGATAAGACCACTGCTTTTCGGAAGCCGGGGTGTATCGTCTCGTATGGGTTGACGTGATGCGATAGGTAGGCAGGTCCTCTATTGTTTTCAGCCAGAGATGATAGAAGATTCAACAGAGTTTGAAACGACTCGATACTACGACATATCCTTGGTGACATTTCCTATTGATAATGCAATGGAGTTGTCGATGACAGTTGCCTTCGCACGTGGGGGGCCATTTTAGTGGTAAAGAAATATGGTTGCTGGAAGGAAACGCCCCAAGAAGTGCGAATCCAGATTCAGATGTGTAGGCGGCTACGGGGCGGGACGTATTTGGAATCACCCCAGCGTATCGCCTGCAATGGCTTATGAGGCCTTTTCCTGAGCGACCTATTATTATAATAATATTAAGTATAATAATACTGGGGAAGGCTAACTTCTTTGTTTGTTTTGGGTTCTTTGTCCTTGAAAGTCGTGCCAGTGGAAGCCGCGGATACATCGGACCTCCATAACACCATACCTAGTCACCGTTGACCCGGCCAAGACCTACAAAGCAGCAGCCTAGACTGTAGCGTCTTCAGCCATGATCCATGCAGAGAAATTGGGCCGGTGAACCGAGATACACCCAATGTCAACAAACGAAGAGCCTGAAATGTTCTTGGAAGCTATTGTACTTTCGGGATTGTTGAATTGATGGAATCGTGGGGTCCAAGATCGACGTAGAGGAGAGAGCTGTTAGAGACCCTGATTTTCTTACGCAAGCTATCAGGACCAGGATCTTCATTTTTCTGACCTGGCATCCGGCCGATTGACACAGGCATTGGTGGCACGTCAGGCTAGTAACGATTTTTTTAGGGCGAAACTCGTGGTTATCTACGTCATTCGTAAGTGAAACTTAAATGGCACGATGAACCGTTAGGAACCCCCATATTCTAGTTTTGAAGGTTAATGGGCCGTCTGATGCCCGACTCAAACTCAACTGCACGCTTCATCGTCATTTTTATTCCAACTTCGACAGGGAGTTTTCTACACACATCGTAGGTATGGACAGTACCTGACGGATGTGTTTTTAATTTGTAAATTTATATAGGTACATTGGCGCCAGGTGCATGGCACCGAACGCGTCGCCATGTGTGCGACTGGGCTGCATGCTTGGGCTCGCTGGGCAATGCAAGACACCATTTGATGAAGACATGACTCTGCGCGAATCGATGACCCGACAATGAATCCACGGCACGGCACGACTATCTCTGAACGGACCTAGTATGAGATGCCGGATTGGGACTACTTCTAACAAAAAAGGTTGCACACTATGGCGCAATCTGCCGACCTTCTGGGCCGCCAACACGACTAGAGCTGGATTCACTAAAATATAATAGTCGCGAATCCTCCGAGCGCAACTTTCTCTCTCGCGCTGCCTCCCAGGTGGGCGCTGGTAGTAGGTGTGGCTTCGCAATATCCCTTGGCAGGCCTTGGGCACCTATGATGCCGCGGGATGGAATACGACGGCACTTGGCGCAGTATATGTATACTGCACCTATACATGCGGGCCACCGCCGAGAAGCCACCCCTAACGCAACTGAGAAGATAATTATATCCAGCCTTGCCGCTTTCTATGAAAGGGTGTGCTGCGTACATATTTATATTGTATCCAGAGAGCTCCCAAGGGTCCCATGGACCCCTAAGTTCCCGCTTGCTGCAGAGAGATATACTATAGGACCTCTACGCGGACAGGACCCCTTACGTCATCATCATTATGGGCGAAAACTACGGCATAGTAAGATGCCCTACTCATCTGTGGCTGTCCAAGGCTGGCCTGGTACGCCTGGGCGTCAATCCTACATGTACTCCGTACGGCTCTCGTTATTGTTACCGGTGGATGATTGGCGAGGGATGGCCTCTGGCCTTTGGGACCCTTGCCGGTGATTGTCGTCGTACCTTGTAAACCCAGCTCAGCCCCAGCTCTACGTAACCTCTCCCAAAAATGTTAAACATGGACGCGCGTCGGTATGTAAGAAACCTCCATGACATGCATATGTAGGTATATAGGAGTCTTCCTAAGCTCTAAGCCATTTACGTAGCCTTCTGCATGTACCTGAGGCTGAAGTCGGTCCGTGGTGAACGGTTAGAAGATTGAGCATTCTCTTCTGTAGGTCGTTGCGCAGATTCCAGATGCCCTTACATCATTTATTAGAAGATACTACTTCGTAGATGCCAAGCGAGTATATACTAGCCAGAGGGAATCTTGCTTGGCATCTTCTTCGCACCGATGAGCGCAACAGATTCCATACGGATCTTCCGTGCTCCCAGGACATAGGCTGTCAACTCGGCAATACTCGGCGGTCTAAGGTGGGATTTCCCGCTTAGTGTTCCATCGCGGTGGCACTGGGTGTGTAATAAATCAAGTATATGAAAGGTCAGCCTCCTGGGACTGTCTGGCCAAGGTTGAGGCGTGTTGCACGTACTGCTGACTGGAGACTGAGCTTGCCGACCCGCCGTGTGACTAGAAGATGCACGGGCGCTGCAGATTCGCAGCAGAACCCGGTCTCACCGTTTCTGACCTGGTCCTTGATGGTCCAGCACCGGATATGATTCAGGTGCCTACTTAGGGCATTGCGAGTTACAAGATTGTATCACGCAGAAGAGTCGAATGCCGGCTCCTGTACCTATCTGCCTCTGTTGGCGTAACACTGCGCAGATATTATTCTCGGACCGCCATCAGGTTCGCACAAGAGTTTAGCAGTAGTATAAAGCATAGCTATAGAGACATTCCATGAACATTATTACCTAGGTGGAGGATATTGGCTCCAATGGACTACTAGACCTCGGCGAGATATTGTCGCTTTCGCGAGATAGCCATAAATAGCCTTAATATGTGAACCTTAAATAAATTGGAGATTTTAAAGGTGGTATTCACGGCACCAATATAAATTAGCCATGTAAGGATTAATGGAGGCGAATGCTTGGGTGATGTCATTCGTGTAGGTAAACCCACTAAGACGTGTTCTGCGTCGCAACGTCTTCAAGCTAGTCCCTCCAAGCGATGGGTAATTTTGTGGAGGCTACAATAAGCCAGGCCACATGTACCTCTTCCGTCTCTATCGTGACCTCCGGTACCAGCTCTCGATCTTCTGACTCCATACTCGGGGTGCCCAAGCTGGCTGTCTTACAAGTAACACCAAGGCCTTCGTGGACCTCGTCGTGGGAATGAGAAAACCATCCCTTCTTTTGCCAGTATCTCTATCAAACCCGCTGCGATATCTGCACCAAGTGGCGTCGCGACAACCAACACGATGGCATCTACCTTCTTACTCTCAAACCCGGCAGAGCCATGATGTAGCATCATCGCCCTCATCACCGGGCGTTGAAACTCCCCCCGCTCCTGACTCGTGTCCGAAACTGCCGTTCCGCTTCGAGACCGGCTTCGCTCTCTTCGCAAAGCGAAAACCGCGACCGTTTCCCCCACCGTTCTTATCGCCGCCGTCGGGCTCCTTCTCGGACCCTCTGAGCACACACCATCAGAGTCGCGACAAGCGCGCATTCGTCGGCGGCGAGTTGATCCGTGGATGGACCAACGGCGACGATGCAGTGTATGCTAACGACCATTTTATATGCGCCAACGATGGGGTTGGCGCGTGGTCGGCTCGGCCGAGAGGTCATGCAGGGTAGTACCCGGAGACTTTTGCGATTGTCATCATACAACTGCTAATGGCAAACCCAGACTGTGGTCGAGATTGATACTACATTTTTGGGTGTCAGCGATGCAGGAGGACATCGTCAAGGCGCGGCCGGCGGACAAGCCATACCGTCCCGACCCCGTACAGTATTTGCAACAGGCATATGAGCGCACGCTCGAGGCTACGTCCGGAGCCAACGATTGCCAGGGGACCACAACAGCAACAGGTGCACAGCTCTTCTATAAGGGTGATCACAGTACTACTTCCACCGCGACGCCCCTCTTGTACGTCACGAATCTCGGCGACTCTCAGGTCATGGTAGTGCGCGCGAGAGGCCACAAGATGATCTACAAATCTACGGAGCAATGGCACTGGTTCGACTGCCCGAGACAGCTCGGGACGAATAGTCCGGATACGCCCGCCCAGAATGCCGTCATGGATATCGTAGAGCTCCAAGAAGGCGACATCGTGCTAGCCATGTCCGATGGAGTCATCGACAACCTATGGGCGCACGAGATAGTCGAGAACGTGTCCAAAAGCGTTGAGCGCTGGGAGGCAGGCGAAGGCGGTCCGGCTGGCGGAGACCGCACTCACGGCATGAATGGGGGCATGACGTTCGTCGCCGAAGAGCTGGTGAAAGCCGCCAAGCAGATCGCCCTCGACCCGTTTGCCGAGAGTCCTTTCATGGAACATGCTATCGAGGAGGGGTTGGCTAGCGAGGGAGGTAAGCGATACTCCATTTTCCGTCTATTTCTCTCTGCATACTGAAAAGCCAGGCAAACTTGACGACATCAGCGCTGTCGCTGCATTATGTCGGCGGAATGTAAGTTGAGTCCGGCTGAGCTCAGACTCATGGTATTAGACCGGCTTGAGGCGGGGACTCCGATAAGAGACATGTGTCTTTTTTGTGATACCTCTTGGTTACAGCTCCAGAATTTTTTTATGATTTTTGAAGGCGTTAAGGGATTAGCGATGGATCGCAATTGTCGGGGAGGATACGAGCTAGGGGAGTGCTCGTTCGCGACATGTTTATCTAGAGCCTTTTAATATACGTGGAGGTGAGTTAAGTTGCATTGCACGGCGTTTTGGGACTTGAATGCGCTATGCCGCAAATGCAGGGATCACCCAGGCATGTTGTATAGTGGGGCTAACCGCGCCGATAAGCTTATCGGACCTCAATCATTTGAATTTTTGTAGAGCAGCCTTCGCGATTCCAAGCTTCGACTCGACGGCTGACTTATTCTCAACCTCAAAAGAGCGACGTTGTCGCACAATATTAATACATCGCGCCCAGCCTTAAAACTCGGTCCTCTAACCCCGTAGTCCCAAGCTATTTCACGACTCGTAGGGCGACTGTTTTGGAGATCCCGGGCATCTCGTCGTCGAGAGGATGCCTCGCGCGAAGAGATCTAAACAGTACCGCAAACTCATGGAACAATTTTCCATGGGTTTCGGCTTCCATGTCCCATACCAGGTCGTCGTCGATGCGGAGTTCCTCCTGGAGTCGGTTAAGTGTAAGATGGATATTTTACGCCGGCTAGAAGACACCGTGCATGGAGAGGTTAAGCCCCGTAGGTCTTTCCTGTCCGGTCCTTATGAGATGAAGATTCTAATCAGGTATTCGCAGTGATAACGCAATGTTCAATGCGACATGTGGGTGGCTTTCCACTTCCCAGCTCTTGTTTTCGACTTACTACTTCCGAGGAGCCCTTCGTTGCCGCGAGCCTCTTATTTGCTGACGAATTGGTACTAAATAGCTCTATGCCCGCAATTCCGAGCCAGCAGTGCGAGAAGCCATTGAGCTGGCGAAAGAAAAATTCGAGCGGAGACGCTGCGGCCACCACCCGGATCAATATCCAGAACCCCTCAGCTCCTACGAGTGCGTCAACTCGGTAGTTGACCCCAAGAAAAACGGCGTCAACAAGCACCGTTACGTGTGCGCCGTCAACGACGACCACCTGCGCGCCTCCCTCCGCCAGATACCGGGCGTGCCCCTCATCTTCATCCGGCGCTCTGTCGTGCTCATGGAGCCCATGGCCGCCGCCACGGCGAAGGTGCGCTCGGCCGAGGAACGCAAGAAATTCAGGGCGGAGATCTTGATGCCCGGCGGCAAAAGGAAGCGGGACGACGATTCCGAGGACGAAGACGGCAATGGCAGTAAGGGCGGAGCAAAGAGCGGCGAGGCAACGAAGGCGCCGGAAAGGAAGAAAAAGAAGAAGGGACCTAAGGGACCGAACCCGCTCTCCGTCAAGAAGAAGAAGAAGACGCCGAATCAGCCAGGCAGTAAGCCAAAGGAAGAGAAGATGGAGGAGCCGCCAAAGACGGTGGGTGACGATGCTGGTACGATAGAGCAGCCCAAGAAGAAACGAAAGCGCAAGCACAAGAGCAGCGGTGCGAATGGTGAGGCTGCTGGAGCTATGGAGAACGGTACATGAGCTTCTGTTGGAAACCCTGAAGCCCAAGGGATGTTCCTGTCTGGTTGGGTTCCCATCGGAATAGCATACGAAAAGGCGTCGTTATATTTATGCGTCATGGATAAGTTACTTAGGAGGAGCTGTCATCTTTACATCCAGGAAGTTATAGAGCGTAATTGATACCATCGTGCACTTCATACTTCGGCTCAACCGAACATATCATTCAGCTTATATGCGCTACCAACGCTACCATGTATCTATTCCGTTCGAGTCTCCGTGTATCATAAGGGATATGGGCGAAGTTGATAACGACGATGCGGACGCGGAGTTTCTGGAGACGGTTGGACCGGCACTGTCGACCCATCTTTTGGTATCAATAGTGGGCACGCGGTCTATCCGACCGCCTGAAACACCCTGACTTTGCCCCTCCTTGGCCACTAACCTTTGCGAGTCTAGACCTGCTGTATCCACTGGAACGCTTGAGTGTATTGCGCCATTCAACTTGATGGGGTCACCTGTAAGCCCCTGTGCTTACAGCATTGTATCTGCTCCTGAACGAAATATTCTCGGGATGACAATTCACAGAAGCACCGATTTCTTTGAGACGGCTTTGTTCAATTCATGATATCGAATTCCGCCTACCAGGTCTAGTAGCCTGAACAGTAAAAGGGTATTGGACACGGACGGGTAGATTACCCCCTGCGACATATCAATATACGTTACTGGTATGTATATGTACTCACCGGGAAACAATTGGAGCTAAATTTCATTGCACATTGAAGTCCCTAAGAGACTCCACTTATATTCTGGACCGTGGGGAACTAATCGAGACATCATCGCAGCTACAGGCCGAGCCTATTTACAAAAAATTACCCCGATGAGAACCTAAACGATGACCAACCCCGATGAACCACCACTGTCGAATATCAAGCCGCCGAGCCAGCCAATCAACACAAATTCTAGCACCAGTAACAGCGTCGATGCGAAAGAAAGGAGCATTCCAATGACGGTGGGGGACGTGCAAGAATTCGACGACTTCGGTCTGCCTATAAGGAGATATGTCAACCCTGAGCCGCCGGCCGGAAACGAAGGTGAAA
This sequence comes from Monosporascus sp. CRB-8-3, assembly GCA_004155055.1. Lineage (NCBI taxonomy): Eukaryota > Fungi > Ascomycota > Sordariomycetes > Xylariales > Monosporascus > Monosporascus sp. CRB-8-3. The sequence continues at coordinate 130,104 of QJNZ01000132.1, read as the reverse complement.
GTAGCTCGGCCGACAGAGTGGGAGGTGGTACGAGTACGACACATGAGACGGTAGCAAGCAATCCAGAAGAAAAGCAGGAATCTAGCCCGAGTAACCGAGAAGGGAAGGGAGTTGAAGGAGAGAAGGAGGAACTGGAGGTTCCAAACCACCAGAGCAAATTAAACAAAGCCTCAGCCGAGAATAGCGGCGATGACGTGTTCCAAGGCGCTTCGTCCACTCCCGTACCGGGGTGCACCGCCGAAGTCACGTCGAAGGAAATCGAGGAGCCGAAAACGCCCGTGCCTCCGCAGGTAGGGAACAGGAGCGGGGATGAGCCGAGTCCGCCGGCGGGAGTGTTACCAAACGGCCCGGCCCCAAGCGAAAATGCGGAAGCATCCAAGACGACTAAACGGAATAGCACACTAGACAAGGATATGCAGGCTATCTCAGGGCCTTCGATCGAGGAGATTGCGTCCAGCAAGCAGGACGAACAGGCGGAAAAGGCGGCTGCTGCCCAACACAATCGGAATATAAGCATGGCCAGCTCAACCAAGGGCATATCCGAGTTTTCGCATCAGCAGGTGGCAGCCCCTAAAGAAGTAGAGAAAGACGACGATGGAGAATGGCAAACTATGCCGGCATACGCGCCCTACGATATATATGACGACGATAATAGGTTAATAGCTAAGGAGCACAACGTCGAGGAGGATGAGAAGTATGGCTACGCCGGACTAGGAGGTGCCGGCAAGGGCTACACGAGGGTACTGGATGATGACGACGCTGAGTCGGTGACCAGTATGGACGACAACACTCAATATCTCTTCAACAATGTCAAAACTACAAGCATAGCCGGTGCGGACGAGGAACAGCGCGATGCCGTCTCCCAGCTACAGGCTACTAAAGACCTTCTCACCGAGGGCCAGAGGATAGCATACGTAGGAGTCACGCGTCTCGAACTAGTAGAAATGGTCAAGGCCGCGGAGGCTGTGGACGGCCCCAAGAAGGTGAAGAAAGAAGTCCAGACGGCGGCCGAGGCCATGAAGATGTGGTCGCAGAAGATCATGATTCGCCTCTATGCGCACATGGAGATCAACCAAGCCGAGCAGGTCATGATCGAACAGCTGGCGGAGCACGGAGTTATGCCCCGGGATCTCACCCCCGTACTCATGCAGAACGCGAGAGTGAAGAACCCTATGGCGGAGAAGTCGGGGAGGTCTACTCCGAGCATGTCCTCGCTCGCGAGCCCACGGCAGTCTATATCCACCAGCGAACCAGTCTCGCCGGCACCTCCCCCGTACGAAAGTCACAACGATGGGGATTGGCCGGAGGTCAAGTCTCCGTCGCAACTACCGCGGACGGCCAAAATCGAGATAGATTTACGGTGGACGGTACTCTGCGATCTCTTCCTCGTCCTAATCGCAGACTCCGTATACGACGCACGGTCACGAGTCTTATTAGAGCGCGTGGCGAAAGACCTGGAGGTCGATTGGGTAGATATTTGCAAGTTTGAGAAGCGCGTCACCGATGCTTTGGAAATGCAACAGCAGGCAGAGAAGGAGAATTGGAACGAGGAAGAGCATCTCGAGAACCGACGGAAGATGGCGCTCAAGCGAAGGTATCTCATGATGGGCCTGGCGACCGTCGGGGGCGGCCTGGTTATTGGTCTTTCGGCTGGTCTCATGGCGCCGCTGATCGGTGCCGGTCTCGCAACCGGCTTCACGGCCATCGGAGTAGGCGGCACGAGTTCTTTCCTAGCTGGAGCGGGTGGGGCGGCTATGATCACCTCCGGCGCTGCCGCATCTGGTAGTTACATGGGCGGTAAAGCTGCCAACCGACGGACGGGGGCCGTGAGGACCTTTGAATACCGACCACTGCACAACAATAAACGGGTAAACCTCATCGTGACGATTTCCGGGTGGCTGTCTAGCAAGCACGATGATATTCGTCTGCCGTTCAGTACCATTGACCCCATTATGGGCGATATCTACTCAATCTTGTGGGAGCCGGAGATGCTGACCAGTATGGGAGACACCATCAACATCTTGGCGACTGAGGTGAGCGACTCATTGTTACCACCCTAGGTATTCATTTTCCTCGTTAGCGTCTGTGCTGATTATTACAGGCGGTCACGCAAAGCCTCCAACAGGTGCTGGGCGCAACGGTGCTTATGGGTCTGATGGCTGCCCTGCAACTGCCCATCGTGCTGTCTAAGCTCGCTTACCTAGTAGACAATCCCTGGGCAGTTTCTTTGGACCGAGCCTGGTCTGCCGGCCTAATTCTAGCAGATTCTTTGATCGACCGAAATCTAGGCACCCGACCTATCACGCTCGTCGGGTACTCCCTTGGCTCGCGAGTCATCTTCTCCTGCCTACTGGAACTCGCGCGAAAAGGTGCCTACGGTCTAGTGCAGAATGTCTACATGTTCGGGTCACCCATCGTGGTTAAGAAAGAGGAGTATCTAAAATGCCGGACAGTCATCTCGGGCAGGTGGGTGAACGGGTACAACAGGACGGACTGGATTCTGGGCTACCTCTTCCGCCTGACGAATGGCGGTATTCGGCGAGTGGCGGGCTTGGCAGCCATAGAGGATATACCAGGCCTAGAGAATATGGATTGCACGGAGTTCGTCGTCGGCCACATGGAGTACAGAACGGCGATGCCCAGACTACTTAGAGAGTGCGGCTGGGTAGTCGAGAGCGATGAGTTCGTCGAGATCGAGGACCCGGACCCCGACAACCACCAGGAGCGGCAACGGGAGATCATCAACGAGATCGAGGAGGCCCGCAAGCAGCTCGAGAAGGAGGAAAGCTCCAAGAAGGGCGGCGGCTGGGGAATATTCGGCCGGAAGAAGAAGGCGGCCCGCGCCGAGTGGGAGGTGTACGAGGACAACAGGGGCCCTGCGGGCGGAGACCCGACAAGGACCGAGGACAAGCACGGCAACAACCACGGCGTCCTCTTCGACGTCGACGCCATCCGCGCCGAGCTCGCCAGCGACGAGCTGCAGGTCAAGGAGCTGCAGTCGACGCTGCCCCCCATGAAACTCGCCGTGGAGCAGCCCCAGGCCTCGTACAACAATAATAGCAATAACCCGCGGGACTCCCTGCGCGAGACCAAGAGCGCGGACGCCACGCTCGCCACGCGACAGCGGCTGTCCCAGGAGCGTACGCCGGCCTATGCCGCCGACCAGAGCAGCAGCAGCAGCGCGTGGGGAAACGCCGCCGACGATGAGATCCAGATGACGTTCGATACGTCATTCGAAGACCCGTCCCCGACCCGGGCCAGCGACACCGACAGAGACAGAGACAGGGACAGGGACCCCCCCTATTATTACACGAGTCACAGCAATAATTCCTCCGGCCCGTTGCGCGCGGGTGCGGCGTCGCCGCCTTCCACCGGCAGGCCGGAGATCAGCAGGAGCGCCAATACAGCCCCCAACTTGGCGCTCGCGGACCCTTGGGCTGACCTCGACGACGAGGACTTCGGCAAGGAGAAGGAGATCTCGCTGACCTTCGCGTGATACCAATCACTTGCCAGTACTGGATGGCTGGATGGAACGTAATCCAGACCGTCCCGTTGTACTCTCTTGTTTACGCGCGTCCATATGGTGAAAAGAGAAACAAGCGTATGTGTGATTTTGAGATGTCGAAACGAGTATGTGCGTTTCCCGTATAATGACTCTAAGTACTTCGTCAAGCTGTCCGGTTGGGTCCGGCGAAGGGGGCACAGGCGATGGACAGGCTCGTTCATGGCTTTTTTTTTTTTTTTTTTTTTTTTTTTTCATGTTGTTTTCGAGGTTGGCGTCAAAGCTCGAGTCTCTCTTTATCCGCATCAAACGGCCGTTGGTTGGTTGGCTGCATTTGTGTATATTAATATCTATCTACTTTTACAGGCAGAATCGCCGGGGCGGGCGTTTCTTGATGGTATAATCAGGGGGTGGTGTGTGCTGGTGCGTGGTTTGGAAGTGGGGATAGAGGGCCTAGAGTAGAGGGAAGGCATGGTGAAGGGTGCGTGCATATTTATATAGCAGGAGGGTTAGCTGGTTGAATACCTAGATGTTTGCTATTCACTCGGGGACCCGAATCTGCGGCTTGGATGGCGATACCTCGTCGCTGAGGCCCCGATTCGCAATGAGGTGGAACCCCGGCTTGTCCAATGCATGAGAGTGCGAGGGTACCATTTACTCCGTCTCATTGTGGGAAGACACATAGTCGATCTACGCATCTATAGCTTCAGACCTACCTCAACTTACTCTGCCATCCATTCAATCGGTAAAGTCCTTATATTCCAGGTTAATTTCAAACTTAAGTAGCACAGTGTGACCTCCATAGCTGGCTCACATCTACTAAAGAGGTTCCACGATGTTCGAATAGACAGGTAGCCTCCCGTCGACTAAATAGAGTAGTCTCTCGCCGTTTATGTATAGGTCTCTGGGATTATTACGTCAATTAAGCCATTGGCAGAGTTGACAGACCCTCGTCACGCAGGGTCTCCTGTCCCTTACAAACGAATGGATCTCCCCGCATGGACGGCCCTGCCCAGCGCGTTCTGCATAGGTATCGGGAGATTACGTAGGTATCCAGGTAGCTGCGCCCGGTGCTGTCCCGGGGCGTCCAGGTCCGATCCGGCCCGATCGCGGGCCCGGTCGACTGGCGCGCACGGAAGGCGCGCGGCAAGGTCGACAAGCAGACGAGGATCCACCGCCCCCTACCTACGGAGATCTTGCGGAGGGCGGAGATTGGCTTTACTTATTAGTCCTAGCGGCTTGGCACTTCTGGTGTACTAGAGGGGGTGCTAAGTTGCGGCGCTTAGTGAGCGCAGTGCAGACTCCGGGGATGCCGGAGGACAATGCTGCATCCGCGTTCTATATAATCGCATTCGGTGGGTTTTGTTGCGGATGTTTTGGGCAGGAGTACGGGAGGGGATGTTGAATAGTGGTAGGTATTCTTTTTTGAAGGCTCGCAGGGCTTCTGCCCGTGGCTTGGCCGGCGACGGGACGTTTCTCGGGAGCGGTGATATCTGGACTCATGGAGCTGAGGGTTTTTAGAGGGGACCTAGCTTAAAAAAATAAGTCTAATAAGTTAGGCGACTGAGTTCTGGCCCTTCAGGATCGGCGCTGCAGGTCATGGTGGTTTGCATAGGCTCCGATTTGTATATGCCTCGGTAGAGGTGGCAAGAATGGCAGTCAGGGAGGTAGTTTTAATCCCAGCCGACAGAATCCACTTGGAAACGCTCTACTCCGCATCAAAGGCGCATTGTTTCTCCAAGTTCTGTGGGTGATCGTCTGGATATCAGCGATATGTGCGGTGCAAGCTATCACCTAAGTGTTTCATAAGCAACCCAATGCACGAAACATCACATCTAGCACTGCAGGCGAACCGCTGGTGGTGTTTCAGCCATCAGACGAGGGGGAGCGGAGCGGTTTCCGCATCTAGTCTCTCATAATTTATCAAAGTCTGGTCCACCAGTCAGCGCCATGGCCGGATACGGTGTAACCATATGATCTCATCCAGCGGGAAAAAGGGGGCTTGAGGGTGGATTACATGATTGCGGGTGGTCTGGTGTCCCAAATTAGCAGCAGCGTTGGGTAAACATCTACTGCTTCTCTACGCACCCGCCATATTCTTTAAACAGTCAAAAATTTCACAGGATACGGAGAGCCTTTAGGCGAGATAGCCTGGCAAGCCGTATTAAGATAAAATACCGCGCAGCCGTTCGGCACAAAAAAATTTCTCGCTGGCGCGGTGTTAACAGTGTTTCTTTATGGGAGACGTAAAGGGTGGAGGCTGTTACTATTTATTGCATACGGGGACCCCTAGCTCTACCCTAGAACCAGCCCTAAGGCTAAAAACAGCTAGTTGCAGCATGAGGCCCAGATCCTCGAAGTCGGTGTGGAGCCGCTAGTAATCCGAGGCGTGTTGCTGGCCGCCAGAGGAATGTCAAAAGAAACGGTAGAAAAGGATCAGTTGCAAGTTTTTCTGTACATTCGCATCTTTTCCACAGCCATGTAGCCTAGCGTCTGCACTCTCAGCCCCATGGTTGCCCGTCTTACTGTTTCTCTGTGACCAAGTCTTTTCAACCCACCATCGACCTCGTTTGCAAATAGGTAGGTGGAGTCGAAGATGGTTTCGAAGACTCTCTGGTGAAGGAGAATCTTGCGAGGGCTCTGCACCGGTTGGTGATGGGATGAACAACAACCAAAGGTTGGCCCAACATCCGCCCCCACGATCCACATGTCTGTTGCCCTCGTCTCCAATAACGGATGAAACCCAAGAGCGGCCGCTAGTCCGAATACCCAGCAATTCGAAGATTATGGACCTTCCGGTAAGTATTATAAGTATTATATGTATGTATACGTAGATACGCCCATGGTGGGATACAAACATACTGTACGTATACGCAGTCAGGCAGTAAGACTTGATGCGGATCGCATCCCAATGCAACCGCCAGCCACAACTGCTGAGTCGTGAGTTAGTTAATGCACAAAGGTTGCTTACACTGGCTGCGATACACGAGTGTATCGTCTGTCCGGCAGTCAGCCTGCAATGTCACCCACTAGGACAGTCACGATCAAGCCAAAACTTCACGGCGGTTGACTTTCTTACAGACTACGTACCTCTATGTTTGGACAGCCGTATTTAGCAGTGCAAGTTGCAAGTGCACCTTTTGAACTCTTATTTCCACAACCAGATCCCCCGTCATTCTCTACAAGCCGGGGGTTTGTTCAACGATGGGTCAATCCACTCCAAGTGAGCATTACAATGATTCCTTCGATTCGCTCGCAGAAGGCGTGCACAGTCCATATAGTGGGCCAGATACACATTCAAACGGCCGCAACTTGCCCGGTCATATGTATGTACTACTACCATAAGGCGTAGGTAACACGCATAATAGCAAGCCTCTAGTGGGCACCAGCGTCTGTGCCCGAAAAGAAGTGCGGGCTTCCCATTCGTAAGTATTTTGTACCGTCCCAGTCGGTCGCTTGGCCCTTGGCGACCATCTCACTTCTGGGATTGGTAGCCATGGTACCATTCCATCCTTTCCAATTGGCCAGAGGCGCACTCTGTTGGCCGTGGCTTTGCTGGCGTTCACACTTATTGAACCGCTTTGTTCGATAGCGGGTTCAGCCGGGCTGACAGCTCCTAAGGATTCCAGTGGAGATCGGATCCTGGCCGGAACAGTCCCCTGCTTGCTTCGCACTTCCTTCCCTCCTTTCAGTCTCTCACGGCTTCTGTTCATGCGTCTTCTCCCTGGGAGTTATTCCGAAGTACTAGTGATTCTGTGAATGATTCTCCAACTGATTCTGCTTTCGCCGGACTCATCGCCATCGTCATCATCGCTTATTACGACACCAAATCACGCCTGTCTCGAAATCAACACGGCGTGGTTGAATCGGTTTGACGGATGACACGTCAGGACTGGACATGAATTTAGGACCTATAGGATTGGGACTTTGAGTTTAGGTGACCAACCAACGCCGTCTGGCATATGATTACGATAATGCGGCTCAATGCCTCAAAAATTGGGCTCTTCGCCGGCTTGCTAGGAGCAGTTACCGGGCAAGAGGCAGCGGCGGCTTCAGAAGCGGGACTGACTCGCCAGGCCGCCCTCATAGATTTCGGAAGCACTTTTCCGACACCAGCGGTTTTCTCGAACCCTCAGATGGATGTTCACATTATTTGGACTCCAGTCACCAACTTCAACCTGGCAGTTACCGTAGTGTACTTGTACATGAGGGGGGTAAGTGACGGTGAAGATGATATCTTGATAGCGGAAAGCGATATGGCAACAGATTTTGTCGACATTTCAGCTGGTCAGAAAGAAGTCATAGACAGCAGCGAAACGCTCGTACGGCGAGACTCAGTCGTGCCGACACTACAGAGTACGCTTACACTGTCTGAAAGCCAGAACTCGGGGGAAGTGGATAGCTGACAATTCTGACCAGCATTCCTCTCGGCGGAACGGACCAATGTGACGGTGCTTCCCATCAATTCGGAACCAGGTTATCTGGGCGATGTGTGGAATTCCCATGTCCTTTATATGGAATTTAACCTAAGGAACGGCACGCACACCGGCAAAGGCTATAGTCCACCATTTGTCGTCATCGACGACGACTCTCGGATGGTTGTCGCCAACCAGATCCTAATGGACGAACCGAATCCGGTAAAGGAGGACCAAGTTGACCTGATCGTCACGACTACGGATGTTTCAACCGGAAGCTCGTCCCCGCCGACCCCGAGCCCTACGTCAGGGAGTCCCTCCGTAGACGCTGACCTCGACACGCCGACTCGCGCTGCGGAAGCCGTCGGCGGACGGAGCGGGGCTCGCCTGAGTACGGGTGCCATTGCGGGTATTGTGGTCGGCATTTGCGTCGGGTTCCTAGCCGTCGCCGGCGTCTCGGTGTGGTTCTGCCTGCGCCGGCGCCAGTCCGGGCGCCCGCTGGCCCGCACCCGCGAGGTGGGCTACGGCTCCGACTCGGGCGCCGTCGCGATGATGCCCGAGAAGGAAGCGGCCGGCCTGACCGAGTCATCATCCCACCCTGTGTACGACCACCCCTCCGCGCCCGTCGACCACCACGGCGACCCCACTGCTATGGCGGCCTCGTACGCGCCGTACAGCGACCACATGGTGGCGCCGGGGACGGCGGTCACGACGCCGACGGCGACGTCCCTGAACGAGCCATCTCCGGTTCTTCACGAGCAGCAGCAGCAGGGTCCGGGAGGCGAGACCGGTGCCGCCCGCCAGCACCAGCAGCAGCCCATCGCCTCGCGCTACGCGCACCTCGTTGAGGAGGGCATGACGGAGGAGGAGATCCGGAGACTTGAGGAGGAGGAGCGCCAGCTGGATGCCGCCATCGAGGAGGCGGGTCACCGCCAGAGTCAGGCGCGGCAATAGCCCTCCGGGGGGAGGGAGCCCGGAAACAGGGGAGAGGAAAATCTTTTGCGTTATCCCTGGCATGTTTGTGCGTAGGTTTATTTTTATTTTCTGCTCCATACCCCCAGGCGTTTTTTTTTTCTGGAAGGATAATCCGTGCTTGTACGGTGTGCCAGGCGCCTATGTATACATTCGCTTTTCAGATGGACCGATGGCTCGCGAACGGGACACGTCCCCAGCCGTCTTCCGGGTACGATATGTAATGCACGATGAGGAAATCATCGGACGTATGTGATGCTGGGCTGTATATATATACCCCGAATGCAATCGAAGTTCGGAAATGAAAGTGGAATATGTTGAAGACGTCCGCGGCCTTCGCTCGTGGAGTACCTATTGTTGACTGCGTGATATTCTGCTATCTGGGGACAACCGTCTCATCGGCTTCGATGATGCGCCTCGCTCGGAGTGTGTCTTGGACGGCTAATGCTCCTCCTGTCTCTGTCGACATCGGTAGCCAGATTCCATCATCCACCGGCATGATAGTTCGGTGGTCGTACTTGCGTTTGGCTATGTAGTGCACATGCTCTTCCGATGGTCTCAGGATGCGCGAAGTCAGGCTGAAGCCCCGTCGAGCCCTCGTCAGCCTTGCGGGCGCTCCTGGCCGACGCACGGGCGGGCCACATCGTCTTTTTCACCCCGTTGCCTATACGCTATGCGCCGGGGACTGTGTATTGCTGCCGGGATGCGTTTAAAGGCACGTTACGGTTACGGCTAAGAAAGGGGCCCCCGAGCCCGGAGTTATGAACTTCGCAGGCGTGCCAGTCGCCTTGGCGTTCGGCATCGTTGCTGCCTGGCAGCTCTCATTTCAACTCGCTTGAGCCCAGGGCTAAGGCGGTGATATGACCGGCAGCGTTGAGGAATACGTGATCTACGGGGTGATCTAGGTAATTTATTCGCATCCGCTCAATTAAACACTGTCTTTGCATTTGAAACTTGCCTAGATAGTAAAGACGTAGTATCTGTAGCCCGAATATGGAGCACTTGCAGGTCGTAAATTCAAGGGAGATAAGTAAGTCAGGGTTTCGGTCACAGTTGCATACTATGGTAATGGACTGTGCCTAAGAGAAGTCCAAAAGTCAACACCCTGATATTGTCACGGCCCATTCCTTGGCGTGGCATTTGATATGAAGAACGCTCCGGGTTAGAACACCGAAGAGTACACCACGCTGACTAGAAACCCCTATAAAAGGAGACACCTAAGCACGATCTATACTCCCTTCGACAGATGCTTCCATCCTGAACCCTTAATTGAGATTTTCACACGAGCCACCGTTGACCTGCCGCACTTTCACAAATAAAAAAGGACCATAAACCGCGGTATGAGCTCGATCGCATTCAAAAGCGGAACAAGTCATATCCCAGGAACGCCAAATGCATACTCGCACATTCTCTCCGCGTAACGATAAGTCTAGCCACGGCCGAAGGTGAATATACGGCCGACCATGTTGCTTGCAATACTGCCAGCCAGATTGCTTGAATATAGGGCGCTGCCTGCCAGGTTCGACGCCTGGCTGAACTTGTCGCAACGAGAGAAAGCGAGGCTGTTCGTGATGGTAAGGGTAAGGGCGATGGCTACACAGCAAGAGACCTATCAGTAACTTCGTCGCCTTCCGGCCAGGGTAGCAACAACACCGAGACTCACCAACAAGCGGCAGCCACATGAACTTCAGGCGAACGATGGCTAGGATGGCGAGCGCGACCCACAGGACGGGTTGGCAGTAGATGGCGAGCCAGAAGAAGCGGCTGTCGGTGGGGTTGATGGTCTTGGTGCCGGGCTCGCTGCTCTCGAAGACCCAGTGGCTGTCCCCCGAGTTGGGGTCGACCTCGTTCCACCACCGCAGCCCGACAAGCCGGCGCCCCGCGATGTTCTTCAGGTAGTAGAAGTCGGTGGCCAGCAGCAGGATCGTGATGATGAAGATCATGACCATGTTGTCCGTGAAGAGGACGCCGAAGAGGTACACGAGGAGGGATGCTATCGGAGAGCGATTAGGCATTATTCGGAAACATCATGGGTAATGAATGCGCTTCTGAGCAGGGCGACTACGGGGCTGCATAGACGTAGATGACATCGAGTCCCAGTCTCGACTACACAGTAGGTAGACGCTAGCTAGAACAACTTACACATGCGAAAGGCAAGAAAGGTGAGTAGGGTAATTGGGTGCGAGCTTAAGCGCCAGCTCAAAGTGCCTGGCGCTGCTGGTGCGGACTCCATCGAGGTTGCGTTATCGCGGCGGCGCAGTGAACAACAGTCGCATCTCCTGCTTGAAAAGCAAGCTTTACCCAAGGAAGTGGTGGGAGTTCCAAGCTCTATGTCACAGTCAATAAAGCTACGGTAGAGCTGATGGTTATCGGCGTTTCGGAGGTGCATTGTTCCAGGGTCTTAGAAGCAGCCTTGGCAGCTGCAGGTGTCCCCGCCCGCCAAGCGGACAGCAGCTGCCATACATGACTCATCGCTTCCCTCCATGCGTTTTGTTCCTTCTCCTTTAATTTAACACCTACACAATTGTCACGGAGAAAAGTAAAGCAATCTTTGTCTTCAGTATGATCGGTATTCGCTTTACTATGAGATACCAATGTTATTGTATATAGATCGGTAAACTTGAAGAGGAACACAGAATATCAACCCTCCGCACCAGCCAATTCACTTGATCATGATTTCTACTCTTTGAATGTGATTCCCTTTAATAAGGATAGGCCCGCACCTCTTCCTCGCGGCTCAAATCCAGGCCCCTTGCTATCTGTTCCTCGTGTTTCTTGTCCAAGTATTCAAGCAACACTTCGCCATATTTCTCTCTCCCCTTGTATCGACTCACGTCGTCACCCCAGCTCCTTATCGCACTAGCCAGTCTCCCCGGCACGTAGTCTTCCTCCGCCACCTCCGTGATGGGATGGAAGTACGTCCTAATGGTGAAGACGACCCCTCCGCTCCTCGGCAAGCGCCTTAGCGTCTGTCTCTCAGAGCGGAAGAAATGATGCTCGATGGCGCGGTTCTTCTCCGCCGTGTTCCAGCTGACGTGCGGAGAGTCTTCGGGTCCTATGCTCCTGGACCAGCCGAGATTCTCGTCCACTTGGAAAAAATAATTGTTTCGCGCGACCATCTCCTCCGGCTTGAGGCGCCGGAAGAAGTTCATCATGCCCTTCTCGAGTTTCTCCTTGAACTGCGGCACGTGCCCTGAGGTGTGGATCTCTGACAGCGCCATGCCGTACTTATCCTGGATGCGCCAGAAGCCCGGCAGGACGATGGCGCCCGCGAGCAAGTAGTACTGACCATCCGGCTTTTCGATCATGATTGCGAGATCATCCTGGACGAGACGGGCGCACATCTGCATCGGATCCTCCGCGAGCGGCCGGGTGACAATGTCGAAGCGCTCGCCGGACCACAGGTTGTCCAAGCCGACTTCTGTCCGGCGGTAGAGCGATGGATACCGTGCCGGCAGATAATCCACGAGATCTTCGAGCAGTTCGACCGCGGCCGGGTAGGCTTCGGGCGCAGTCTTGCAGAGCTTCGAACCCCGTTCCGCGATCCGTCGCTTCTTATCCGCGTGGAAGCGGGGGTAGTGGTTATCCAACTCGATCCAGTCTACGTGCTTCACCGAGCGGAGGCCCATCGTGACGTTGTACTTTGGTCCGTAACGAAACGGCCGGTATGGAAGCGGTTTCGTATGCTCGATTGACCAATTTGGATACGGTTCCGGCTTGGGCATGCGGAAGTCTGATGGCGTCCATTTTCCTGTTTCACGTGCTTGCGCCTTCGAATTACCTTGTGCCGCTTTCTCGAGCCCCGGTGTCGTAGGAGTGGGAGGCCGGACGGCATACTGACTGATCCTCTTTCTCCTGAGGATAAATATTGCTGTGCTTGTGATGATGATAAGGGTGAGGATCGCTATATAAATAGCTTGGTTCGCATGTGACCCTAAAGAAGAGCCCTTCCAGGTAGTCTGCATGACTGATCTCAAAGACTCGAGCTGCGAGAAATTGTCTGAATCCCCAGAGCCCTGATACACCTGCTCTGCACGTTTGGAGATCTCCGTCAATGCCCGGTTTAGAGCCATCATTGAGTCTTGATAAGCAACAACTTCGCATCGACTGGAATATTGATAAAATCTTGCAAACAATATATATCCGTTGGAGACGACCGCGGGGTAGTATATCACGAGTCTATAAGACATGGAGATACGTCGGGATCTCCTCACGTACGATTCCGGTTCTCGGCTGCATATCAACCACTAGCCGTGGAGGGAGATAAGGCTATGTGCCAGTCAGACAACAGCCAAGCTGCCAACCCCAGCTTGGCTATAGATAAACCGTGCGCAGCTGTGATGCAATTCGCTGCCCCTCGATTACTTATACAGGGAATGGCTTCGTTCATCGATCTGGAGCCTGGCAGTACGCGTCTCAGATACACGCCTAGCCCCAATTAGTGTTGCGCATGACCGGCACAGGATAGTTATCACGTGTTGTCCAACCCCGGATGCAGAAAGGGTGCCTTATCATTCCAGAGTTCAGGTATATGAGCTTCTAGGCAAAGTGGCGTTGCTAGTTCGGCTCGTATCCGATCCCTACAAGACAGCTTCCGTATAGAGATAGCCATGCGGCAGAGGCGCGATATCGTGAGACTTCACTTAGGGATTGAAATGTTACTGAAAAGCCCCGAGCTTATAATCGACGAATCAATAAAACCATGTCGATGTCGATTGAATAGCTCCATTCATCGGCTCGACACACAAACTGTCTCATCTGGTTCTACAGGACCCTGACCGTTTCCAACGGTAACACAATGACCACTAACGTAAGTCTTGGGGTCTCCAAAGCTCTCCGGGTCTTGATAATTCCGTCGTCGAAGTTTCTTCCGTGCCGTCAAATGCTTAGAAAGGGACTGCTGCTGCTGAAAGATATCGACTGGACTACAGCTTGAAGAGAATACTTCGAGCCGGCGAGGGCTCCGGGCTAGCTTCCCTCATCTAGCTCTAACCAGTTGCAAAGTGTATTGGGTCTACCAAATATTAACTTCCGGAATTCGCCTGAAGGCGATTCTATCCCGGAGAAGCCTCAGCTAACCGAAACATGCATATAGGAACGGGGATTCGATGACAGCAACATCGCAAATTACAGTAAGTGAAAGGTATAAATGAGCTTATACTTCGACGTTGACACTTTTCATTCTGCTCTCGTCACACCCCTATCCATTGTAGAAGCGCTTGTTGGAATAGGGGTTAGAATAGGGGTAACTAGATAATCCACACCTCTGTGCGTATATAGTTGCATAGTCCTCAAGCATTCAGCCTTGTCATTTAGTGTGGAACCTAACGGGTAATGAAATGGAGGTATCTTTGACAGCTGTCCGCTCTCAGAGATTTGCACGCCTCTCACAGAAATCGCCTTGGACTTTTTGAACCGCCCATGATGCGTCTCTCAACTTTTTGCCACGCTCCTGGCTAACTTAGCACTTCCGCTACATCCGATTATCTCTCCCAAGTCTGTGACATTTCCCCTTAGCTACATCCGTAGTCATCATCTCAGCTCTGACCCGACCTAAAGTTTGAAAAACTCCCACGCGGTGCCCTCGCCCGCCGTCTCGTAAAACTTAGAGCCATCCGTAGACACACCCATCTTCCACAACGCGTCCCCATGCCTCTTTAGCAACAGGTACCCACCTTCGGGATGCCACGTTGCGCAGAAGTACTCCCACGTCTTGTGGTGGCTGGCCGTGGCGCGGAAACCGCCCCGGTCATCGTGACCAACTGCAAAAATAAGACGTCAGCGATGTCCCAAACAGCTCTAGTACGGTAACAGGAGGGCCGTGGAATAAGCGACTGAATTTGAAGCTTATAGCTCGAGCACCCGACAAACTCTCGCCTTATGGTTTGAGCGGAAGAAAGAAAAAGGACGGGGTTGGGAAGCCGCCTACTGTAGGTGCCGGATACTGGGTTGCGGAAGCCGAGCCAGCCATCCTTCTGTTCGCAGACCCAGTGCGCGCCGCGGTCCCCGGCGCAGTCCCAGTCCCTGAGGCGTAGCTTGCCATCAACCAGCGTGATGGCCCTCCCTGTGGCCCGTTCGCGGATGACGAATGTGTTCCCGGGCCAAGGCACCGTCTCGGCGGCGGCGGTAGAAGATGTGCTGAAGCGTTTATCCGACATAACTGTGTGAGTTGGGGTCGCGATCCCGTCCATCGTGCTTGGAGATGTCGTAGTAACGTCGTCGTTTTCAGTGTCCGATGTCATCTCGGTAGATGAAGACGTTGGGCCTCTTCACCTTGTCTTTCTACTGCTTTACTGATTTGGCGGTTGGAAGGTGCCTAAAGTTGTTACAAGAATAGGAATTCTACCCCGCAGGGATCGTGCATTGATAACCCTTACTTCGCAAACGCTCTCTTTCAGGTAGACAAGTACGTTAGACATAATGAATGGCATATGAAACCGCCCTACGAAAGATATTGGCATCTTACCAAGTACTAAGTGTAATATATATGTAGCAGCATTGTCCGACATATGACGAAGTATATGGTCGCTCTTTCTGTATATACATCGTCTGGCGAGCCAAGGACCTTTGAGTACATGGACGCGTTCCCGGTCGTCTCCCCAGAAGTTTCCCCAGTATTGCTAAAACTAACGTAAGGCTTAGAGCTAGCAGCTAGACAATAACGAGGTCTTGGCTCAAACAGATTAATCCCTAGCCCGGACTAGATACGGCCATCTTCGGTATCGCTTTCTCACAGCTCCAGCTGTATTTCCATGTTTTAAGGAGGCATCATTACCTTCTTTATTTTAGTTAGGACAATTTACAGGTTAACCTGATCATAATTACTTCTTTTAGTTGCAAATGCTTTAGTATGTGGCGTCAGGGTCTCATACGCACTGTACAAACAGAATTGGTAGTCGAGGCGACGTTCTAGATCTTGGGTTGCAGTCTTTGGGTTGGGTACCTTAGGGCTTCCCGGTCGACTCCCAGGTGCTTAAAACCACGCGTGTCGTCCGTCGTATTTACAACACAGCAAAAATATCATCACATTTCCTTTCGACATAATTTTCCAGCTAAAGACCTTCCGTGTCCGTCCCAAACCACTAAGATGTCGTGGACCTGCGGGACCTGCTATCGGGTGTTCGGCTCCGAACACTCCCGGGAGCAGCATATTGATGCTGTAAACCACGATTATCCTACGCACGAGTGCGATCGGTGCTCCCGCTTCTTCGGGAGCCGTAGGGCCGTTGTCCAGCATATGAATGATTGCAACCATTGGCGTTACGACTGTCCCCTGTGTGACGAGACATGGCCTACCAGGAAAGAGGTCAAGGAGCATGTGATCGAGTATCACCACCACTGTACTCCTTGCGACCGCACTTTCGCCGACTATAATGCCATCAAGATGGTGGGAATACCCCACCCCTGTTTGCTGTGCGTTCCTAAGCTGACAGTTCAATCCCAGCATCTCAACTCGCGTATCCATCGCGGAACTAACATCCAATGCCCTTTCTGCAAGCAATTCTATACATCCGCAACAGGGCTCTCGCACCATTTGGAAACCGGCTCCTGTCCACAGGCTCCTTTCATAGACCGAGACCTTATTTACAAGCTTGTGCGACGGAAGGACCCGAACGGTCTCATCTCAAAGAAGCTCATCGACTGGCAGCCCTCGTCTCGCTACGAAGCCAGCGGCCGCGCCTGGAACGGGGACGGCTGGGAGTGCTATATCTGTCACCGGGTCTTCGACACGCGCCATGGGCTCAACCAGCACCTGAATTCTCCTATCCGTACGTAGGAATTCTCCGTCGATTTTGGGCCCCTGAGTTTTACTGACGCAAAACCGTCCTCCTAGACCAGCAGAACCTCTACCATTGCCCCAACCGCGTGGGCTGTGGACGGGAGTTCACTAGTCTCGCTGGTGTCATGAACCACCTCGAGAGTGAGAGCTGCGGCTTTACCCGCTTCGAGAATGTCCAGAACGGCATCCGAAACATCGTCAGGGGGGATAGATTGATCGAGTTCTAACGAGGAACCATTGCGGAGGCTTAGCGTTCCGTCCTCCTCTCCCTGAGATACCATCTCATCTTATTGGCGACAAGAAAAGTGGTGTTCGCATTAAGATACCTAGACGACGGACGGAGGACTTGTATTCATACTGCACTACCCCACCGGCCACCTTGCGCGATTTTCGGTTGTGTCCATCCCCCCCGGCTTTGGGGACGGACGATTGAAAGAGTCACGTACGGGAGGTTCATGGAGGCCGACATCACGTGTTCCACAATGCTGTATAATGGATTGTCGCCCAGGGATAAGAAATCAGATTGACAGAGATGTTGCTATCGAGGCTTGATCATTGGAAGTTGATATTATTGCTGAGAGGTTTGTGAGGTAACATGCAATACTAGTATGACCTTCATCAACTATAGATGCTTGCCGATACTAATTATAGTTCCCCAACATCGGATATCTCCTATAGAGATTCCATGCGTGTTGGTGGGAGCGGTACCGGTGGGTACCCATCAATAGGAGAGGATTGAGGTTAACGGCAGGATCCTTTCACCTTCCAGATGTAAGATGATCCGACCAAGAAAGTCCACCCACCCATTCATCCATTACCATGCGCAGCACGTCCCTTGTCCTTTAATGTGGCCTGCACCCACCAGCCGCGCATCCAATCACTGTTGAATTGTTAAGTACTACATCTTCGAGCAGGTATATGGTGTCCCGGAACACTTACTGCATCTGGTCAAAGAAGGTCAGTATACATCTGTGTTAGACTGTCCCAGGGGGCACTCATCACTTACCCTACCCAGAGCGGCGGGACCCAGCTTACAGCGATGCACATGCTCCAGCAGCAATTGCAGTCGCAATCGATGTCGCTATTGCTACCGTTATGGACGAACGCGTCATACGTCTGCCGGAGCCCGTCGGGCTCCCAGGTCACGGACGAGCCCTCCATCTCGCTGCCCTCGGGGAACCTGTACTCTGTCTTCGTCTGCGGAGGCGAGGTTCGCTGAAGATACCCCACGAATCTTTCCAGGTTCATCCCTACCTCCCTTTCGAGATACCCTGTGGCCTTCGGTCCGTCGACCACCACCGTGCCGTTCCAGCCGTGGCCTGCAGGCACGTCGAAGGTGATGACGGCACCATCCGACTCAGGGGAAGTGGCCGGGGTCAGGCACCACATAATGGCGAGACTCAGCATATATCTGAGGGGTAACATTACGGTTGAAAGGTATGATTTCTCGTTACGTGGAATTAAGGACAGTGATTTCTGGTGAAGCACTCTAGGTCGGCTGGATTCCTAGCAATTAAGGAAGGGAGGACCTGTTTAAATAATTCGCCGTTGGAGTCATGGCGTTTGTTGTCCCGGAAGGATAGAGACAAACTTTTCTTGTTTGCTTATACTTCAAAGGCCAGCTCTGACATATATGAGGTGCGCTATGGAGATCTCACCCCTGAGTTTGTCCTTCCTGGGGAGCTCTTTACATAAGGGTTTGCTTCGTGCGAATCCCAGCCATAGACCACAGAGCAACAATAACTCATCCTGTCTCCTATTCTCGCCCATCCGAGTTTATGAACATATACCACACGCACCGGTGATCACTACTCCCCGTTTGGCTGCCGGTGCTGATACTATCACCGTGAAGATCGCCCCCGGAGGAAGATCCAGTCCTAGAGGGCGGAGAATGACTTGGTGGTTGGATGGTGCTCTGCTAGGCCAAGCCTTTATTTTAGCTTAGACGTCGGGAAATCGTCGCAATGCTTCAGTAATCGTTGCTGTTCTAGGTCACTCATCTACCACAGTGAGTGGGAGCAGCCACATATAGGCTGCTACCCCCTTTCTCCTTGCAATCCTAGGGCCACCAATCAAAGCCCTGTCACCGCTTTCAAACGCCCCAACAAAAACCACCATAACTGCTGACATTAGAAGCTATGAAGCCAAGCGCAGGCGGGATGTGGAAACTGGATGAACCATTTCTTTGTGTTTGAGGCAGCTTTAGAATCAAAAGCCCGAGAAGGCGGCCAGGTCGGGCTACGTGGGTGAGAGTCGTGTTACGCTGGCCCCTGACTTAGCACCCTAGCCCCTATCACTGCAATGGATATACTCCGAGCTCCAGCACACCCGACCGTCTCTTATTCTTATGTGTACGGCCAGGGACCAACTGGATTTTCCGAGAACCCGGAGAGAGAGTGACGTGTTCCAGGGTGTCTGGCCGGAATCCCGTCCCCCTCTCTCCGGGCTCGCCTCACCCCCCGCGGCGGATCGGGAAAGTGCTGGACGTCGGCGAATAAAGACTACACGACCCCGGTAACCCAGGCACACGAAGAAGGACTACGCGGGCTTGCCGAAGTCAAGGTGGGGAACCCGTCCCGGCTAAGCCGTCAGCAGTGCTTACAGTGATTCAGATATCCAGGAGGTGGCCGGCCCTCGACCTAGTCTCAGAAGGCACTGCAGATGCGAAGCCCGAATCGCCCGATCTCTGCGGTCGGTTGGTGAGCCGCGAATTCTCATTTCAACAGAGACCAGATACGTAGGCGGCGTCCTATGCGTCTACAACAAAAAGAGAGTTTCGATGCCGGATCCGCTTCTGCCTGCGTTTCTTGTGTGCCCTACGAAGACCTGGAGGTGGTTTCAGGCCGTGCAAGCCAACCCATGTAAGCGAGTAAAACGGCGGCGCCGCGGAACGTGTCGCAAACACGAGGGGAAAACCGCTCACCAATCAAATTAGGCGGAGTGACGTCGGTCTACTAAAACGGCCCGCGGCAGTGGTCTCGCGCTAGTGCCCGTCCGTCGGCTGACGTTGAAGGCTGGTGGTTGCATTAAGGTTCAAACATCAGCGCGCATGCGGATACACCTGGGGGAATCCCCGTTACGGCGGCGCTGGTGCTAACCCCGAAGAAAGGCACAGCGGCTGCGCAGAGTAGTACAAAGAATCGATTGAAATCAAAAATATATGGTACAGAATCTAAAATGTACGCGAGGTCGGGAATCATTCGCGTATATACACCAGTTACACCCGAGCCAGCCCGAGAATCCGGATCATAGTTATATAGGTAGTTTACTTGTGCCAAGCGCCGGAAGATATGCAAAAAGCATGAACGCGATAAATCCTGCATTTCCCCTGTCCCGCCAGCCCGCCCGTCGTGATTCTTTATCCAGATATCACATATGCCCCTATCTCGTAGCAAATAATATTCTTGGGGTTTTTCGGCCCCGGCCCTGTGTAATTGGACTTCATATATATACTGCGGGAACGAACAGCTTTTACCTGCCGTTGCCGTTGTAGGCCCGGATGTCGGCGCCCTGGGGGTCCTTGACGCCGGGCACGGCCAGGCCGAGAAGCCTCTCGGTGGCCGCGGCGGGGTCGTCGAGCTCGCCGGGGAAGAGGCTCTTGAGGTAGAGGACCAGGCCCGCGACGTGTGGGGTGGCCATCGAGGTGCCGGAGATGATGTTGGTCTGGGAGTCGCCGCCGATCCAGGCCGACTCGATGTCGACGCCGGGGGCGAAGATGTCGACGACGTCACCCCAGTTGCTGAAGGGGGCGCGGACGTTGTTGGCGTCGGCGGCGCCTACGGTGATCGCGCTGGGGGCCGAGGCCGGTGAGAACTGCGACGCGTCCTGGCCTTCGTTGCCCGAGGCCACGATTGTCAGGATGCCCTGCTCGAAGGCGGCCTCGACAGCGCTGTTCTCCGCCTCCGACTTGGAGCCGCCGAGGGACATGCTGATGACCGAGCTGGCCTCGCGGCCCTCGCCGGTGATGTTGTTGACGGCCCACTGGTAGCCCTCGAGGATGGTCTCGGTAGTCGCGCTGCCGCCGTTGAAGACCTTGATCGCGACGCAAGTGGCCTTCTTGGCGACGCCGTAGGTCTTGCCGCAGATCGTGCCCGCGACGTGGGTCCCATGGCCGTCGATGTCCTCGAACTCGGTGTCGTCCACGGCGTTGTATCCCAACACCCCGCGGCTGCCCTCGAACTCCTCGTGCGTGGCCAGGAGACCGGTGTCGATGATGTACGCGAACTGGCCCTCGCCGGCAACCGAGTCGTAGACGTACGCGGTACCGTTGGTTCCGTTAGATCCCCTGTGCGAGATCGACCCGAGCCCCCACGGGGCGTTCGGCTGCGTCTCAAGGGCCAAGAGACGGCGGACGCGGTCCGGCTCGACGGCCAGGACGGAGGCGTCGTGGCGGATCTGCTCGATGGTGGCATCGTCAAAGTGGGCGCTGTAGCCGTTCCAGGACTTGATGCTCCACTTCTTCAGGATACCCCAGAATCCGCTACCGCTTCGGGCGTGTACGCCGGAGGCGAAGCTGATATGGGACTCGACGGCGCTCGGCTCTAAGCCATTCTTCAGTGTGACGATCCACCTGCCGGGGATGATGTCCAGGTCTGCCCTCGGGCGGGGAACCGGCTTGGGGAGGGCGGAAACGGCAGAGACGAGAGTGGCCGCGAACAGGGCCAGTTGCTTGATTGCGACCATGTTGTTGTTGTTGAAAGTAGAAAGCGGGTATCTTAACTATTACCTTGGCACAAGAAGGAACAGAAAGAGAGTGTATAGAAGGCAAACGAAGACAGGAGATAAAGGAACGAAAGTACGGAGGCCGGCTAGTGTTGTGTAGCCGTTACCTGGGGTTGCGGAGATGGGAATGACAAGATGGCATGAGCTCCTCGATGGGCGCGGGCGGTGGCACCTTTATATCAACCCCATCGGAGGAGAACACGGACACAGGAATACAGGGGCAATACGGGCCCGACCACACAGATGACATGACTAGAGAAGACCCTAGCGGGTCAGCCTTGTGCTCCCATCAAATGAGCGCGGCCAGAGCCGCGGGCGGTCCAGCTGGTGATCCCTGGTCCCGGTGGATCCAGGGCGGCAATCCCATTGATCCGCTATCAAACTGCCGCTTCTGGAAGGCAAAGCTGGTAGGCTAGTTAGCGGAATTAACCAAGGCGTTTTTTTGAGCTAAGTGTAGAGGAAAACGGGTGTTTCAACTTTCAACCACTTACCAACGGGAGTCGTGATGGAGCATGAAAGGGATTCACTACCGCTTGCGCGAATCGGAAGGAGGCTCATGCGCTGGCGCAGGAGATCGGTCACTGCGCGGTACTCTTATTAGAAAAAAAAAAAAAAGGATGCGTACTGCCGATTCCGAAATGTGGAGATGCCATGAGCTTATGTTTATGTGGGTACAAGGTACCTACGCGTGCCACGTTTGGTAGCACGCAACTGATATGCGGAATGTATGTGTCGACGAGCTTTTCCGATATGTCCAATGGTCCCCCGTTACCATCCGAGCGCCCTATACGTGTTTTGTTTTGTAGCTTCGTATATGCATGGGGGTTTCAGTTTCTTCTGTCACCGGGCCTACATAGTTCTTTTCATTTGCCCCCGCCGAAGAGGTAAGAGACTTATTGTTAGTTATTGTCCAGGAGTCCAGATACGTAAGCTTCTGCCAAGATGTGGGCTCGGGTAGCTAGTCTGCACCCTTACGCGGACCGATCATAGGTCCGCAGCGTTGTTGATCTCAATTCCCGATTCAAGGGAGCGGAGCTGGTTTACGAGAGCTTCAAAGGAAGAGCCTTCCTCAACCAGCACCATCACCGAGACCCGTTAGCGACTCTCCGTGATCATCCTCGGGCGGAATGTGAGCGGTCGAACAACCCGGACTATAATTTACCTGGAAATTGAGGATAGGAAAGCATGTGAGAATGACGACCGGCCAATGGGTTCCTCGGAATGGGATATCGTCTGTGATACCGAAACACGGCATCGAGTTGAGCTTGCCGGCGTTACCTCCCGATGTAGGCATGATGCGATCCAACCAGTCTGACAGCCTGCCCCTCCCTTGGCTATGGCATGACGGCCGGCCGGGGTTGAGAGGTGGACGAGAACAAGCCTGCCAAGACGTTTGATGTCAGCGACAGAAGAGATCCATCAAGTTTAACGTCAAGCTTCGAGGCTTGAAGCCCAATATTTCCTCATTGAAGAGCCGCTCGGACACTCCCATTCATAGCTCCGTAGTAAGCAATCAAGACCTCACGGGATGCTGCACGCTTCCGTACTTACAATGATCAACGCATAATTATCGGGAAGGCGGTGCCGTAGGAAGAAGCTGCCGAGTGAGGATCCCAGCTCAGCCGCATGCCAGCCATGCGGAGTAAGGTTTTGCTGCGGAGAGCCGCTCTGTATGCGGCATATGATCGACAGGAGCAGCTGCAGCCAAAATAATGGGGGAGCCCTTAAAATTTAAGGCGTAAGTAGGCATCTTGCCTATGAAGAATGCTTATAGGTAGATTGCGAGGGAACTAAAAACTGTCGTGCTGGGCATACTCCAACCCACAGTGGCATGCCGACATTTTACTGGAAGGCCATTATATTTGCTGGTGGTTATCAGGGGCAGTGACTTCAACCAATGAGCATCCATTCCAACGTCTGCAGAGGGCCTATCTCTCGACCATCCAGCTCTAGATCGGATTGCTAACTCTTGTCAGACATTCCATCGTAACGCTTTACCGGGCACAACAACGTCGAAAGTGAATTTAAGAGAAATCCAACGGCCCATGTGACATCAGAACCTAAATTCAAATTCCCAGAGAAAAGTCGCAGTAACACATAGCACAGAACCAATGGAGCTTGAGCTAGATAGCATCCCAGAGCGGTAGGTGGGATGTCAGCCCTAAACTTACATGGAAGTGGCTTGGGCCTTGAGGATACCACCCCTTGGATCCCAGCTTCGGGTACAAATATCCCCAAATATAATCCCATCTTTACGGTAACCGGTTAGCGCACGAGACCGGGGGCAGTCTCAGATTCATTCAGGTCACGGTAATAAGATCAGCCCTTGAAATGCCAGCAAACTTACCTTCGTACATGCTTCTTGATCCCCCAGAGCTATTTTTATACACGCATTAAAACGGCCAATCCTTCTACTGGGTCCGAAGCGGGATAGACGGCTTGCACATATGCTGTGGCATAATCGATTGACACAGATGCAGAGAACCTAAAATCCATCGAGGCTCCTCCCGCGGGGCTTGTCGGGGATCTAGAGTTACCTAAACAGGCAATTGTGATGCTGATGGAGGAAGCAGCTTGAAATCTGCGTTCCTCCGATCCCATGGCCTCAGCGGATTCGTGCTACCTACATAGGTATGAAAGGACGTGATACCCATGAGGTGGAATGCGGTTTGTACGGCCTTATAACTTACCAGGAGCTTCCCATCTCTGGCACCATAGACTGCTGCGATCCCCGGATCCCAGTGTCTGGATTCTGCTGTGACGGCAGGAGCAACATCAAACCAAGGAATATCCGATGTCCATTCCCGCTTTCAAATTCTTGGTGTGACAAAGGCGTTGCTGAGATACATGTAGGTTTGATTGTCCTGTTTTGGTAAGGTAATTCAGTAACTGAATAGGCCGTATTAACGGATTACTGTAACAATTACGAGTATATAACTTTTCGGTTGTATCAGGTCGCCTAAACGATTAAGCTAGCAGCCTCTGTTAATTGAGCGATGTTCGCCGTATCAAAAGGCCGAACTTACGAATAGACATTCCACAAATCCCCTCCGCATACGTAGCAGCCGAATAGAAGCCAAGCCGGGCGGCGACAGCTACCTACCTAGTATACGGTAGAGACGCTGAGCTGTACATGTAGTTATTTACTAACGTTACAAGATATAATTATATCGACGTCCAATGCTGAGGGCATTGATATTGCAAAACAGCGCCTGCGCCAAGCTCCCGGACATTACAAAGGCGAGCAAAAGGGCTTTCTACCCCGCATCCATCGGGTGGCGTTTGATTAGGACTATGTCACCCCCCGCCAAACCGACGGTCCTCCTCATCGGAGGCTTGATCCACTGCAACGACGAGTGGAAGTCGCTGGACAGCAAGTACAACCTGCTCGAATTCCGCAAAGGGACGCGCGAGCAGTTCCTGGAGAATTGCCGGAACGGCACGTACGATGCGGTGCGCGGCTGCTACCGCTCGAACGCGTCCGTGGCCGTGACGGGGCCCTTCGATGCAGAGCTCGTCTCGGCGCTCCCGGAGTCGTGGAAGTACATCGCCCACAACGGCGCCGGCTACGACAACGTGGCCATCGACGCCTGCACAAGACGCAGGATCGCCGTCTCGTCGACCCCCATGGCCGTCGACGACTCGACGGCCGACATCGGCATGTTCCTGCTCCTCGGGGCTATGCGGCAGGTCCATGTGCCATACATGGCGCTGCGGGCGGGGCAATGGAAGGGCAAGGCCCGGCTCGGCCACGACCCTAGGGGTAAGGTGCTCGGAATCCTGGGGATGGGCGGCATCGGGCGGGCGATGGCTAAGCGAGCGCGCGCTTTCGGCATGGAGATCGCGTACCACAACCGCCGGCGGCTTGATCCGGCGCTCGAGGACGGCGCACGCTACGTGTCGTTCGATGAGCTGCTCGCGGCCTCCGACGTTCTGTCGCTAAATCTTGCCCTCAACGCGCAGACACGCCACATCATCAGCGCGCCGGAGCTCTCGCGAATGAAGAAGGGCGTCGTGATCGTCAACACGGCGCGCGGCGCACTCATCGATGAGGCCGCCCTCGTCGACGCGCTCGAGTCGGGCCACGTCGCCGCCGTCGGCCTCGACGTCTTCGAGAACGAGCCCGAGGTCCACCCGGGCCTGCTCGCGAGCGACCGCGCCTTCCTCGTGCCCCACCTCGGCACCAGCACCTACGAGACCCAGCGCGACATGGAGCTGCTGGTCCTCAGGAACCTGGAGGCCGTCGTCGACGAGGGCAAGATGTTTACCCTGGTGAGCGAGCAGAAGGGGCTCGACTGGGTTCCCAAGGAGGCGAGCCTCGAGAAGGTACATTGATGGGCTGTGATGCTCCGCGACGTAGAGGGTCGACTAATCGCTGTTCAGGACTTGACGAAATCAAAGCTGTGAGTCTTCGATATGGAGCACGCAGTAAATAGAGTTAGACTATTTCAAATCCCACTAAGATTCCAATGCCTCTTTTTCAAATTAACCGGCATAGTCACGACCATAAGGGCGATCATGTATTTTCGCATGCTCAATAGGGCTCGTAGCCCGGGGTTTCACACAGGGGGCATCCACTCTTTGCCTTCTCACCCCCTTCCTGAGAAGGCCTTCTGTCCGCACCTCGAAAGCAGTAATACATGACACGACTCATACTGTTAGATCTTTCAGTGAAGAGGATTAGATTATCAAGTATCAATAGCCACGTCTCATTAACACTATCCGGCGGGATGGTTAATGTATGTGAATCAGGGGATGAAATCCTGACTGCTCGGCTAAGTCGCAATCCGCATACTACTCCCGGAAACTCCATCACTTCTTCCCGGCAACCTCAGCTGCCTTCTTCGCAAATCCGGCCGCAAAGGCATTGTCGTACCCCTTCCTCTTCGCGATCCGCACCATCTCCGCCTCCCACGCGGCCCCGTAGTACCCGCGCACCGCGTACGCGAACTCGGACACGAGCCGACCCTTCTTGATCCATCCCGGCAGGCCGAGGATATAGTAGAGGAAGTCCCTGCAGTTCCGGTCCGTGAGGCTGTCGTCCGCCAGGATCCTCTTGGCCTCCTCGAGCGCCGCGGCGGGGCAGCGCTCCTTGTCGGCGCGGTAGTGCGGCGTGCGCGGCTCCGGCCACGGGGTCGCCAGCAGGCCCTTCTTGGTGGTCCCCGCGCAGTGCGGGCACTTTCCCTTCATACGCCGGAACATCTTGTGCGCGTAGTTGACTTCCTTGCACAGGTCCCCGAACAGGCAGAAGGGCGCGTTGCGGCCGCTGTCGATCTCGACGGCGTGCTGGCAGGCGCCGTAGCGCTCGGTGGTGATTTGGCGGCACATTCTGCTGGCCGTGGAGAGTAGAGGTTTGCTGTTCTGTTGAGAAATCAAAGCGCCGGTGGAGTATCAAAGCCTAGGCGATCTTGGTGGAATCGAAGCTTGTAGTGGATGATGTTGTGGCGAGTGATTTCCAGACCCCATAACGGCTGGATCGCTGCATGGTTATATAGAATTTTGGATCATGGTGGATAGCAAGGGGCCATTGTTCCTCTAGCTCGTTAAAATAGTATTGTTTGCTAGAGTCTTCGAATGGTTAAAGCTATTTCTATTGTAGGAATCGTATTGAAACTTCTCTGATCTAGTTGTCGACTTGAATGGATGACGAAAAGATTGTCCGAGCGAGTGCTCTCTAAAGCAGCCGGTGTCGTACCACTCCTCAGCCATTGTACTTGTGCTTTTTTGTCATCTCCATGTCCCGTCGTATGAGATTCACATTGTCCTTAGAAGGCAACAATAGGAAACCGTTATGGTCGGACCAATCACCGGTGGCTTCTTGCAATTTCCAGCAGTAGCCGAAGTGTTGGCTGCAGAATTGGGAGCTGCAGCACCACGCCTGCCTGGCCGACTTTACGCAGATAGATGGAAAAAGGGCCTATTACTATGATATTCTGAGAGGAGATATATTTCCTTCCTTTTCCCAGCAATACAGGCCCCATCTATCAACAAAAATATCTGGTAGAAGCGCAGGTCAATAATTCTCAACTAGGAGAGGGAAGAAAACTCCTCCTGGCAAAGATAGATTGAATAGCCGTCTGATTTTATACTAAGCGACCAACCAACCTGAAGTTTGGGGGGTACACAGCTATTGACAGGCAGAGACGTGGGTTGTCCAGTTACCCCTGTCCGAACCCCTATTCCAACACATTCAACTTCATATACTTCGCACAAGGATCCCCTCGCTGTCTATTTTGATGCATATTCTGCTACGAACTATGTACTACGGACCTCATCTTCTTGCACCGATACTCAGGGTTAGGTTGTTGCAATGTATCCATCGTTATGAATGGATAGCACTTCTCGCGCTGGGTTTGTCCACAGTCAGCTATCGCCAGGTCAAGATGTTAACCCAGCGCGCCTGGGATGATCGAGGCAATAACCATCTTTACGTAATGAACCCTGTCCGCCGGACCTTATATCCTTACGGTCGGGCGCAAAGGCCGTTGGTGCAAGTGAAGTCATCTGAACAATCGTCCCAAGACGAGCAAGGGCAACCTAAGACGTAACGGTCAGCCACGCTGTCACTACGCCTTAATAGTCAGAGTCTCGGGTGAACGCCTACCAATGCAATGGCCCTCCCACTCGCAACCCGTCTGGAAGGTCGGGGGATTCGGACCCGATCCGCCGCCGCAGTAGTCTCCGGCGTTGTAGTTAAGGTACGTGGCCTGCGTGTTGCACGTGCCGAAATCCCAGAGGGCCGTCGCTAATACATCGTGAGGTTAGCGGCTGTGTTTGTGCTCGTCTACCAACAAACGCCATCCCAGAACTTTGCTTTCGGGGCTGCTTACCGTCTACTGGGAGGCCCCGAGCCGGATTGCGGATGAACGCCTGGTTCGCGTTGGGCGTAAGGGCGTTCTCGCATTCGATCTGCGCCTGGCCCCCATCCGCGACGGTTCCGGTCCAGACGTCGATGTGTGCGATGCCACGTTGCCAGTCCTCGGCTATTCAGCGACAAATTAGTAGGCGGTCAGCTTTCTTGCAGGCCAGGGGGGATTAAAAGCACAACGCGGGCCGGCCATTGGGCGGAACTTACTGCACGTCTGGCAGTAGTCTTCGTGTCTGAGATACTTCCTCAGGTACGGCGCGTACACGAGCTCGCATGTCTCGTACTCGCCGGGCGCCGTGGCGAAGGTCAGGGGGTTGTCGTAGGTCCCGACGCCGCCGGCCTGGTAGTTGCGGCCGCCGCAGTTGTACGCGGTGTTGGCCGTCCCCGGCGGGTCGTTGTCCGGGCTGCCGAAGAACGTCACGCGCACGTTGCTGACGACCGAGCACTGCTGCGCCCTGATGACGGGCAGGCTGGTGCCGAGGAGGACCGCTGCGGCCGAGACGAGGAGGTGCTGCTGCATGTTGGCGGGGACTGGAGTGAGACTGGGTGATTTAAGAGCTGATGCTTGAATCCGTCCCTAACAATTCACCTTCTCGTGGGAACGCAGCGACTTTTTATAATCTGGAAAGCATCTCAACAGGTTCCGCAGCCGGGAAGACGATGTGAGTCCCGCTGTGGATACAACTCGTGACTATAAATAGCGAAAGTGTGCTTTTAACTAGCAATTGAAGGATCTCTAGGTATCCGCATTGGGAAGGTAATATATATCCGTGTTCTGTACTTAATCATCCAACGTCTCCATCTACGCATTGCTTTTGTCTTGAGTGCTCAAAACACTCGAGGAATGCATGTTTACTGCATGATAATTCTGTCAATATATAAAGCCCTATCAATAGTTCAGGTAATATGACTCTATGACTCAGGAATATCAAGGCGTCATACGAGTGTTAATTCTAGAGTAGCTCAGCTACATTGAGTTGTTGACCACAGCCTGCTTGAGCCTCACGTATGCACGCTATAAAAAGGGGCCCACGTAGCACAGGCTCCGAATACAGTGGTATCCTCATACTAAGATTATTTACCATGTCAGGCACAGTCTTTATTGCCATGTGTGGAGTTACATGCGCACTTGACGTGTTCATCAGGAGACCTCCTTTCCGCATAGGCGACGTTGCTGACGCCAGCTATGGGCTGATAGTCGCCCCACGGGGGAGTCTGCTGGGCTCTAGACGATGAGCTCCATTTAGCATTTATACGGAATTCGCCTCAGTCGGTCCGGTTGAGACCATCAAAGGAATAACTATGCATTACGGACTCACCGCAAAAATGCTGGGCGATGTCGCATTCATCCCCCGTTTATTCCATAGACCCCAACGGCCAACAGAAGCCCCCAAACACCATTGCGGTTTTGATGTGGCCTGGTTAATGGGCGACCAATAAGCGCACTGGGTGTCGAACCCTATTTCGTACAGAAGAAGAGCACATAGAATGGAATTCCACTATTTAGAGACGCGCCCCTCCAAACGAGACGTTTTCGGTATATGCTCCGTGGGTAATAAGCTCAATACACTCTGGTCACCCAGATGTCATCTGAGTTCTTCATCATGCCCGTGGACCATACCGCAAGATATGTCATTGGCATCTCTAGCCTCTTTATTTCCAACCCATGTGAATATTGCCAGGATTTAGGGACTATCAAAATTCTCCCGGTTCATCATGTCCATCCAATCACCGTCCATCATACTGTAACCCGACATGTCATTGGGGTCGCCAAATAAAGAGTCGATGTCGGAACCGCCCTCAAGAGGAAGCCCCAGGGCAACCGCCTCATGGTCCTGTAGGGCGGGGTCCATGTTGCCGCTAAGGAGGGCGTCGAAGTCAAAGCTATCCTCTCCGTCCTCAAAAGCATCGTTGGTACCCGTTGCATAAGCGGACTCATCGTAAACATGAGGCTCTACTCCGAAAGTCGCTGTGGGGTTGTGAGTATAATTCAGGAAGGGCTGGTTGGCCCCTTCCTGGTCCTCAGCGGCTATGGGGCCATCGGTGTCGACAACGGGCGGAAGATTTTGGTATATGGCGTAATGAGCGAGGAGCTCTCCGGTGGACATTTGGTTATCACCAGCGATGCTACCACCGGTCATGCTGTCCTCCGTACTTAGAATGGTCTCGCTGGTGCCCGCGACACTAAGGGTCGCAGTGGAAGTGGCCGGAGATGAGACGCTAAGCATACCAGACACTTTCCTGGTGCGTCTCTTTTTAATTTCGCTCGATCTCCGTGGCTGGTACTTATAATGTGGGTTTTCTCGTGCATGTTGAAGCTTCTCAGCTCTAGCCAAGTCCTTCCACCTCTTCTTTTGCTCAGGCGGCAGTCTCTTCCACTCCTGGCTAAGCCGAGTGGCTACAAGATGAATATTAGAACGGTCCCGTAAAGTGGAGGTAACAAGGAAAGGAGGTGTCTACTCACACATCATATTATTGGGAATTGGCCCCTCAACTCTGTTAATCTCCGCCTGTCTGGCGCTCCTAAAGAGTATCCAGCTGTTCCGCGGCCGACGAATGCCGGAAGCCGGTGCTTTCGACTTGTTCTTCCGTTTGCTGACGCCGGCGGTGCTATTCACGTAACTGCTAGGAGTCTCAAGGCCGGTGTTGTCAACCGTGGCGTCGCTCACGGCTCTCTAAGCCGGGGGAGCCGGGTTGTAACCAGCGTTACTGCCTGTCGAACCATGGGGTGCCGTAAGTTGATTGTGCTTATAAAGCACAATCGGCAATTCTTGATTATGAGAGTAAGACAAGCAAATGTTGGCTTGGTCGAAGTGAAAGGTAGATGCAAGGTAGACGCGGTCAGAAAGGTTTGTATCGACAGCATAGTGAATGTCCTCCTGTTGGACTTCTTGTCTATCACAATGGTAGGGTAAGTAAAGTTCAAAGTGAATATGACGTGAGTAAACGTGAGGGACAGTAAAATATGATATATATGTCATCTCAGGATGTGGCTTTAGGATGTGATATGAAATTATGGTTAATTGTGCATGATTATATCCGTGTGCTGGCCGTTTCTTTGAAACGGTTAATGTGATGAAAGAATACATGTTATATCTGTAATGGATTAGAATCCAAGGTGAAGAAAAACTCACTTCATAAGGTCGATAATCAGACTTCTGTCAGCAATTGACCAAGTTCTGAATGTCTCCGCCTGTATAGAAACGATCGCGTTAAAGCTGTTGACCTGGAGCTTGAGATGGTTCCAAGCTACCATAACCTCGTTATTGTTGGATCGTGCAATCTCGGTGACAGGAGGCTGTCCAGCAGCGTGAGAGGTATAAGTGGGATCATTGGTAGAGCCCGTGAAGGGATCCATGGTGAATTGGCGAGGTGAAGGAAAGCCGCAATTGGCGAGACGAAGTAGAGTTACAATTGGCGTAGACAGTAGTGAGGAGTGCGATCGTAGGTACCGTGTAGAGAGGAAACGTTGCGTACGAAGCCTGACAGCGTAGTTTTACAGATGGAGGAAACGAAGCTGTAAAAATGGATGACAGGAAATAATGATTGTGAAAGGAAGATGGATAGCTCATTGGGAATATTGGTTGTTTATATATGTTTCCTGTAGCATGTGGGCGACGGCTCAAACGAACTTGGGTGGGCGCGTGGGTTATTCAACTTCAACGGCTGGCTAACAATGTCACGGGCTCTATACTAATAGCAAGCAAGCAGCACACGAAAACACGGTACGGCACACGTACATATTCGGTCATTTTTGTTTCAGATGTCCAAGTGTATTGTTAGTCAAGTAGCATTGGCAAATAGCTGGCCCTCAGATTCGCCTGTCAGAATACTACGTATTATCGTCGAGTTACGTATACTCCTCCAGGGGCTAAGGGGGCTCTGCTACTGGCACACAGTGCACAGAACACATTCAGTTATTCCGTTTCAGATCCAATCTTATTGTTAGTCAAGCAGTATAACACTGTGAGTGCCCTCCAGACTCGTCTGCCCGAATCCCTATTATCATCAATGTCCTATTACTCCTGCAGAGGTTATCCGGCTATTGAAGGTGACGATCCCATATTTGGCATTGAGGCTTCCCAACAGCTACATCTCAACATATTATAAGATCAATCTATTCTAACTTGGACTTGTCCTTATTACACCATACCTTTCGTAATAACCACCACAGATATAGGAGCAATGTAGTGACATGTTTACATAAGGAGACCTGACGCCTCAGGTCCGGAGGCGTCATCAGCTAACTGCAAGACACTCATTCTGCTCATAGACGCCCGTTACCACTACATGAGCTTCTACTCCTCCCTATAGGGGGTGACGGCCCTGACCCTGACCCATCTGTTGCTGCTGTAGTATTTAACGCCGGGGGACCGCCGCGTAGCGGCTATTCCCGTAGCCTCACTTAGGGCATATGTGCGTACTAGGCAAGTTGTAGCTAACCAACTCCTTACTCTACAGGCGTAGAGCCTACCCAACAAATCATGTCTGAAGACCCTGACCGACCTGTATACAGTTATGAGGACCGCCGTCAACCCGATTGTGAAATAGGTATAGTGTTATTATGAAAGCTATTGTTCATATCTTATCATCTTGGGGCATAGAGATTTTCCCCCCTGGTATTTTACACTAATACGTGTACCCAACCCTAAGTATGATAAGACCCAATTGACCGAAAGATCTCAGCCAAAGTCTGGCTTCCCATAATCTAATTAACGCCTCGCTCTCATGCAATAGTAGCTCATGATATAATACATATAGAATAACATCAATCGTACACGCTGGCCTTGCTCCATTTATTCGCGGCCCGAATCCTCCTCCCGAAGACGTAAAACACGAACGGCACGGGGATCAGCAGACAGGCGAAGCCGGCGAAGATGCTCGAGCCGGGCCCGACGCCGAGGTTGTGGTACAGGGGCGTCACGACGAGCGGGAACGCGGCGGCGAAGCAGCTCCGCAGGAACGTGTTGGCGGCGACGGCGCTCGCCGCGTACACCTGGAAGGTGTCGACGAGGTAGTTGAGCGCGGCCTGGAAGATGGTGTTGAAGCCGCAGCCGGAGAGGTACAGGCCGAGCACGGGCGCGATCCAGTGGGCGACGCGCGGGTCGGCGGTCCAGCCCGTGACGAACTGCCCCGCCGCGAACAGGACGGACCCCAGCATCATCGGCGGCAGGCGCTTCTCGGGGACGGGGCGGCCGCCGGCCGCGCGGTACGCGCGGTTGTAGTAGAGCTGGTTGGCGACGTTGACGGCGGCGCCCGTGACGGAGCCGAGGCAGAGGGCCAGGAAGGGGAGCTCGCTCGACAGGAAGGCCCACCCGCGGAGCTCGTGGAAGACGATGGGCACGGCGCCGAGCTGCATGTACAGGATACCGTAGCAGACTACAACATCCGGAGTCAGTAAATGCGATCTCTGGTCAATTGGGTAAATAATTGGGGGCCGCGAGACTTGTTTCGGGAGTTATCGACTCCTGCAAATCCACGTTTGGGAATTTGTGCCTTCGAACTGGGGAAGACGGGGGAAAAAGATCGCTTACAGGACGCGTACAGCGCCACGAGGAAGCAGATGGGCGTGCACAGCAGGCGCACGGGCCGGACCAGGAACTTGCGGGCGAGCTCCGCGACGCTGACGTCCCATTCCTCGAACCTGGCGTGCAGCGCCCAGTTGCCCGAGTCGTGGCGCAGCCGGCTGGCCTTGGCGACGAGCAGCTTCGGCGGGTACGTCTCGTCGATGAATACGACGGCCGTGAGCAGCACGAAGGCCTGCAGGATCCCCGTGATGTACTCGGTCCAGCGCCAGCCGAGATGCGGCTGGACAACGACGGCGGCCGAGGCGATGGGGCCCACGGTCGGTCCGCCCACGACGGCCAACGCATACCCGGCCATGGCGATCCCCCGGCGCATGGGGGAGAAGAGGTCCCCTAGGACGCCACCGGTATTGGTGACCGGTGCCGAGGCGAAGAAGGCGCCGAAGAAGCGCGTGATCATGATGGTCTGTAGGTCCTTGGCGGTGGCGGTCGCGAACGAGAAGCAGATTGCGACGAACATGGGCGTCAAGACGGCAACGCGCCGCCCGTAAACTTCGGAAAGCGGCGCCCATAACAGGGGGCCTACGCCGAAGCCGAGGAGGAACAGCGTCGTGCCCAGCGTGGCGACCTGGCGACCGACGTTAAACTCCTCCGCTATCTGCTGCGTGCCGGCGGCATAGGCCGAGGATGCCCAGGTGGCGGTCATGGTGACGAGGCCGTAGAGAAGCGTGGTGCTGACCTTCTTGTGCGTCGGCCAGTTCATGGGGCGGTAAGGGTCATCCGGGCCATCGAAGTCGACCAGGACGTCCTGCGTGGTTCGCTGCTTCGCCAGGGGATGGGTGAAGGGTGGGACGGTCGGTCTGGAACGTATCCTGGAGAGGGCCGTGTCCCTACGCGATAGCGTCCGCCCCAGCTGCAGGTCCCTGGCGCTGGCTCCCCTCCGAGACGGTACCGTCTCGAGATTGCAGGGTCGGTGGCCGTCGTGACCGTGTCCATGACACTCACATTTACAACTACTCGCCGGACTAGATTCTCTGGAGTGCTCCGAAGGTTCCGTAGTAGACCCATCTTCTTCGCGCGAAGGTCGAACGTCCTCCTTTGACTCCCGGAACGACATCGTAGACTCGGTGGTCTACGATAGATTGGTGTTTAATGGTGATTTTCGGGGACATTGTGTGGGCGTCGTTAGCTATCATGATGTCTTGTTATTCTATCCACTCAGGGTCAAGGCGTTCAAATTGTTCCTAATTATGACGTAGTATAATGGCCCAACGTCGAATGTGCTCTCCTCCGATCTGCATTATCAGATCCCGACTAAGGTATTACACTCGAGCCCTTGTGTTATTGTGGGACGGTATTGTAACTTTTCCGAGATCTGTTCTGATGGATCATGTATCTTCTTATCTGTCTTCGCGACGAATTGCTTAACAATTTATATAATCAATACAAGAATCAGCAGATGACAGCCCATGAGCTCCATAAATACCGGCTCCTCCCACAATAAAACAAGGGGTCGAGTGTATCCGACGAAAGCCGAAGTGGTAGCACACTAACAATTTTCTGAGTGTGGGTCACTAATCACCATGTACTGGCTAATCAGATAGTATAAAATCCATCAGAGTTTCCTTTCTAGGTAGCGCGGTGACACGAACCACCCAGGAAGTGTTGCAACTGCTGTTAGTTTGCCCTCCGTCGGATACGAAGTACGAAGTATCAGGTCGGATATTAACATCCTTTGCGAGGCATCCTTTAGCATCAGGCCCAACGCTATTTCTACACTGAAGTTTTAATTTACGTAAAGTTAGAAAAGGTTAGTTAATAGAAAATACCGGGCTAGGATGTTAAACTCGCCCGTACGACGTAATACTCTACTCTGCTTTAGTCTAAGGGGTTATTTCTCGCATTGGTTACTGATAGTTGCCCCAACGCGTTGTGGAGAGAACCCATCCGAACTGGAATGTGGATCCCAATAACGCTGGAATGTCAAAGGTTAATAGGTTCTCGTACTTTTGACTTATTGAACTTCCAATACCCGTGCTCTGCTACGGTAATTGCATCAAATGGGTGGACGGAACCAGACCTTGGGCGCGACAGAAAGAGAGAAGGGAAAAGGGTCGGGCTGGGGTCCATTAAACACCCGAAATAGCCGTGGAGGACTACCGAGGGGTAAGAAAAAGGAGAAGGGGGGCGGTTGGAGGAGATTGTACGCCCATCTGCAAACAACATCCCTGAGTCGGGGATGACTACGTCGACTCACCCCCGAAGACGCCTGCTCTCAAGTACACGCACAATATCCAGGGGGAACATAAGTCTGATCACCTAACAAGACGCACAATACGCCTGGATGGATCCGCAGTACTGTACAAGTCTTATTCGGCAACCTTTTATCTACTGCCTAGCCGGGCGGAGAGGGATCTGTCCCGTCCCATCGATATCCTATGTGCATCCATCCATCCCACTCACTAGCTAGAATTCTCTGCCGCCTCCTCCAGCTGCTAATCCCGCCATATAAGTACATGAGAAGAGCTATGAACGAAACATTAGATATACAGTGGCTGTAGGCCTTTCCGTGCCGAGGTGATTGCCAGGGGGGGATGAAAAATATTCGTATAGAATAGTAAAAGCCCGCTGTTTCCTCCAGGCAAGGCATAATAGTATCGAGGGTACGGGCCCAAGATAGGAAAAAGTAGGTATGCTGCACAGACCTCACACAAAACGCCGATGCTCCCCCACTCAGAGACCAATGCTGCGCTAGCCATATTATATCTCTGGCCGACCCAACCAACACCGATAATGCTCCAAATGCCTAAGGAAAAGAAGGACAAGCTGGCGTGCGGTACAGTATTGTAGAAACATTAACCCGAGCAACCTTGGTCAATTTAGTGCGATTGCAAGGTCTTGAACCTGTCTTCGAAAGCCCTCAGTTTCTCCGCCTCGAGTTCCCTCTCGAGCTTCCGGGTCCGGTTCACGGTCGCTTCGCGCTCCTCCTGCAGTTCCAGAACTTCGATCTGCGCGGCGTTCATGCGGCTGACGACCTGCTCCATCTCCGAATCGGCATCATTGAGGGCGTTCTCGAGCTCGGCGATGCGCGCTCGGAGGTTGTCGATCTGGGTCTCCTCCGAGATGTTCATCGCGGGACCCGAGCGCGTCGAGCTAATCCGTGGCGGCCGGGCGCCAGCACCGGTGAAGAGAGGAGATAGCGGCGACTTCGGCGGGAAGACGCGAGGCGAGCGCAGGCTGTCGTGCATTCGCGTAAGTTGGTTGTTATGGCTGTCCCTAAGCGCCTGCATCTCTTCTTCGTGCCGGGTGATCCGGTCCTCCGAGGCATTCTGGGAGGCTTCAAGCTTCTCCTCGAGGAATCGCAAGCGAGCCTGCATGGCCGTGATGCGCTCGGAGTTGGCTTTCTGTTCAGCATCGCCGCGGGCGACCGTGTCAGTGATTCGTTGACGCAGGTCCTGGTTAACGCTGAGCTGTCGACGGACTTGAATAGCCAGCTCTTCCACGCGGCGGGCGGATTCCTGTAGCTCGTCCGACAATGCCTTCTCCGACTCCAAATACTGTTGCTCCCCAGCCTTAAGAGCATCTAACTGCTCTTTATAGGCAGACGCCTCCTGCCGAGCAAAGTCGCGCTCCAGAACGGTGGACGACAGGGTGTTTTCCAGCCTCTCCATCGCGAGCTGTGTCTTCTCGTCGAGGACTGGGGCACCATCCTCGAGATTTTTGATGCGTTGTAGCGCTTCGCCGTATGCCTTGTGCAGATCTTGGTAAGCTGCCGTCAGGCGCTCAGAGGTAACCGGCGCATCGGGCTGGTCGCCTCCCATGCTGGAGCGGACAAAGGAGGGTGGAATGAGAATGTCTTTCTCGTTGAGAAGGCTCCTTAGCGACGCGATTTCCTGTTCCGCTCGGTCAAGGTCCATCTTAATGCCCGCAAGGCCCTTCTCAACTTGCCACTTCTGCTCGAGCGCCTCCTCAGCCCGCCGTCGCAGCACGTTGATCTCCGCGCGGAGGTTCGAGACCTCCTTCTGAAATCCCGCCTTCCCTGCTGAAGAAGCTAGCAGGCGGTCACGCTCCGCCTCCAAGACTTTGATCTTCTTGTCGTTCTCGCGGTTCTGATACTCTTGTCTTTCGAGGAGATTCTTCAATGCCCTGTGAAGCGCGTCTCTTTGTTCTTCAACATCCTTGAGGCGCTCCGCGATTTGGTCTCGCGACTCCGATGATATGACCGTCTTTGACCTTGCCAGCAGAGACGGTGGTCGTTTCAACGAAGCGACGGAATTGGACCGGGCTAGACCGGGGGGGCCTATAATGGAATTGGGCCGTGACGATCGGGGGGTAACATCCTCTGAGATACTTCCCATCGTCCTCGATAGGCTCCCCTTAAGGTTGAAATTCTCGGTTTTCAGGTTTTGCAGTTCCTGTTGCGTCTTGCTCGCCTCATAACTCATCCTCTCGAGCTCTGCAGCTTGCCCTTCCAGTCCTTCCACACGGGATCGGAGCTGGGGGACGATCTCGTCGCGCAAGTTGTCACGCTCGTTGGAAGCATTCTCAAGTTCTCCTCTCAGAGCCGACAGTAAGTCCTCAAAGTTATCCTTGACTTGACGTTCTTCAGCCAGCTTTCGACGCAGGGTTTCGCATGTGCTTTCCAGCTCCCTCACCCGGTCGTTATCCACGTTGTTGACCTTGGCGGGGTCTATCTGGGAAGCCTTCTCGGAGAGCTCCTTGATCTGGGCATCGAGCTGCTGCCGCCTCGACCTCTCTTCCTGGAGCTTGTTAGTCAGCTCCAGCCTGACCTGGGCCTTCTCCTGTTCGGCCTTCCTCTGGACCCTCTCTATCTCTTCCCTCGACTGGTCGTAGTCGCTGAACTTAGCAGAGCTATATCCCGAATCCGAGAAGTAATCACTAGTCCTCCTGTTGGAGGTGGAAGTCGGATTTTCCCTCTCTGCCTGCAATCGATCGACTAGGTCTTCTAAGTCTATCTCGCGCCGAATCGACGATGCGAGTTCGGCCGAGATGGCCTTCAGCTCATCTTCCATTTCTTGGATTTGAAGGTACGGCGACGGGGCGCCACCTTGTGTGGTCGCAAAATAAGACTCGGCGGAAAGGGAACCGGGAGGGCCGTACGGCGTCTTAGGAGCTCCGAGGAGTGACTGTGGTGCGGCGGTGGTGACCGGAGAAGCATCGGAAACGCTGGCGGCTTTACTAAAATTGGAAGGCGACGGCACAGGTGAAAGGGCCTTATCCGAGGTGGCGGTCGACGGAGAGCCCCAACCGAAAAATGTGCCCAGCTTGGAAGAGCCTGGCGATCTAGGTAGTGGTTTGTCTGTGTTGGGTGTCTTGATGTCGTGAGCGCTCGACTGTGGCGTGACCTGTTCTAGATTAAGATGTGGTGGTGTTGCCTTCCGGGCTGCATTCATATTACTATTATTAGAATTAGGATTAGGCTTCGGGTTGGGATCAGAAGTGTAAGACGTGTCCGAATTATATCCGTCGAAAATGTTATCGCTCAGCGGATCCTCGTCTTCGTTGTCTGCTTCATCCACGTCCTCGTCCCGTTCAGCCAATAGATCGTCGTAAGCGGATTGATTACTGTGTTGCGACAGTCTAGCCGGGTGGCCAGTTTGAGGATCTGCAGGGTCGCCGACCTCGGAATGGTATTGATGATTAACCTCTTGGGTAGGAGAGGCAGACGGGTCAAAATGATCAGAAACCGGCGAGTCGCCAATATCTAAAAAGTTCCTACCAGAGGACCCGTTGGTTTAGCGGACATTTTTCTCTAGGCGTTTTTGGAGTCATGACAGCGTTGGAACGTGGAATCAATCGAGACATTGACTCACTCTTTGTTGGCAGTGAATGTTTGTGGCTTTGTTGTATAATTCGGATCAGTAACACGCGGCGCTACCGGAGGGCGAGGAAAGTCATAGACAGTAGGACTATCAACCGAGTTCGAACGCGAGAATCTATGCTCAGGCATAGAGAGGCCCCTTATGATGGTCAGATACTCCCCCGACGAATATCTAGTTGCAACAGGAGAGGCAGTCGACGACAGTGGTTTGCGCCGGATCTGATTCCGGGACGGCGATTGAGCGACGGGACTTTCGAGAGTGAGCTTTCGGAAGTTTCTCGAAATCGGTGGTAGCTCGGGCACTGAGTCTTGATCCTGCGACTGGTCCTGAAAAGATGGAGAGGATTGTCCGGGGTGGGAAGCAACGGCAACGGATGAAGCATGAAGAATCTCAGGGGAGTCTGCCAGAGGGGAATAGGAGGAAGGGGGGTGTGAGTTCAAGCTCCCGCGCAACGGCAACGGCTTCGACATGGTCAATACCCCTAGTGCTATATGGCTTCTTGTCTATCTCTCTCCCGCACGCATAACTGGACGAAATAGGAAATGAGCGGAATGTGGAGGGAGGGTATCAATTAGAACGAGGCGATGATTATTGCCATTTACTTCGTAACCCGAGAGCCAAGGGGGAAGCTAGAGAGAAATCGGGAATCTGGATGTTTTATAAAAGAGAGCTGTCGCAAATTGTGCCCGGGGGTAATATTTTGTACAATTAGTTTGGTACGCAGTCTTTGCAGTTCGACCAACAAGGAGCCTGATGAGCTGGGGGGGAGATGAGAAAAAAGAGAAAGAGACCCCGATTGCTTCTCAAAAGTTACCGATGCCCACAAGCTGACCAGCGGCCGGCTGATTAGCGCTGCAGTATGTCAATAGCTGCAGATCGTCGTGCGGTACCTTGCAGTTGCTAACGAACCAGTTGAATTTGGGCATAGGGAATGCGTAGATGCAATGGCCCAATTACCTCCTCCTGCCTTTGGCTTGGAATTCCTACAGGTGCTGCAGGAGAGCAGTCGCGCGGGAGATTCTTTTCCAAACGCGATTTAGGCCGTCGGGGGAGCACGAGCCATGCCTTTCCAGGCACGCATACGTAGTCCCAGTATCCTGCCCTGGCGCTAGAGTTACCCCTGAGCGCCTTTGTCCGGAGTGAAGAATCTTATTGGCTACTAAAGTCCCTTGCCCCTGTCGACCCTCT
Source organism: Monosporascus sp. CRB-8-3 (assembly GCA_004155055.1). NCBI lineage: Eukaryota > Fungi > Ascomycota > Sordariomycetes > Xylariales > Monosporascus > Monosporascus sp. CRB-8-3. The sequence continues at coordinate 89,289 of QJNZ01000132.1, read as the reverse complement.
AATTAGCGTTGCATTGCTTCGAATCGTAATTTTACAGTACTTATTTTCATCATCCGGCGTGCACTTCTGCTTTCTCTTTTCGTTTCCGTCCTCTCCTGCAGCATGCAGGTACAGGGTAGCAGCCAAACCGAACGGGGGAAAGATCCATTATGAGCGATTGCGGGGGATAAACCATCCTTATTCCACCTTAGGGTTGTTCATTTGACTCGAGGCCGTACTCGGTATTGCGTCCGTACCTGGGAGTGCTGGTTATCATCGCGTGGGGGCTGGGACGAATTAAGCCGCGAACAGAAAGCGTAACTGCTTACTGAGCAAGTACCACTGAGCAAGAACCTTCTCTGTCGTGACACCCATGCATGGTGATGCCAAGCCCAAGAGGCAAGAAGGCCAGATCAGGAGCCGTGATTTGCCGAGTTTGTCGCTCAGCCAAATCGAGCTGGGGGTCTAGCACTGTGTCGAACGCTAGCTGGTATGTATTCCTAGCGCGCGGCAAGCCAACGCTACAGTCGAACCGACGAAGCATTGTACGAAGCCTCCCGCGGGGTCATGCCTGCAAGGGACCAAAAACAAATAAAAACTCGAGCCCAAGAAGTGCCGGTGGCGTCAAAACAATGGCGAATGAGGTGTCGCGACTACACAGCAGCAAACGTCCTACGTGTAGATGGGTCCGGGGTTCGGGCCTGGGCCTGTTTGCCTGAAGCTCGTTCGGCAGGGTAAACCCGACTTGTCAAATCCTGACTTTTGAGCCTCATTGTCTAACAGCAACATCGTACGACCCGAGACGCGCGCATAAAGGGACCCCTCATGTTCGGTGGCACTGTGGGTGGTACGACAACTCTTAAGCCGCCGGCCTTTTCCGACGTGTGTCATCCAGCTGATCTACTGCCTTTTGGCTGGTCAATTGTCGATCGTACGAAAGACGTGGCAATCGTCTCTTGCCATTGGCTCAAAACTGATTGAGAGCTTTTTACGCCAGCAGGAGTATAATGCTAACATGGAAAAGAATCTATGATATTTCTCGCGCGAATGTAGCAAAGCATCTTACGCACCCCCGGCGCCCAGATGCATGCCAAAGAAGTTGCAACAGTCAGCCTCCAGAGATAGGGGGTGACCCAGAACGTGACCCCGTGAACTGCACCGCTGCCAATATGCAAGACTCGCTAAAGTTGCGGTCAGGTCGCCGTATTCTTACAATGATCTCGTGGCCGTTACAGATGAATGATATTGCTCTGCCGTACGGGGATGCAAGCTGCGCGACGCCATGCAGAAGCCCACTAATGCAGCCACCCGTCAGACCCTTTTTAGGAGATGCAGCTCCGCCGGCAAAGCGTATTACTCTGTCATTCTTGTTCAGTAATTGATCCCAGCTGCATGAATCCGCACGCCCCATGCGGGGAGCCGAAATACGCTTAAGACGGAGATGTCTCGAATGCTGCTGAGATGCAATTCGATCTGCAACTTGAAGGCTAGGAATCACCATATCCAGGAAGGTTGTAAGTTACGCTGCTACAAGAGAGTCCCAGACAGTATTTCAGTTCTATCACTATCCCTTCACTAGTTTCCGGGGTCGTCGCAAAGGGACAGTACGCTGGGCCGTCTATCGTTCCTCGGCATGGAGGGAGTTTCAGAGTCAGTTCCGTCGTGTATGGTGCTCATGATATTCGCCCGACGGCAAACACATGGTAAACCATTGGCAGAATAGCACCAGAAACCGTTCATCACACCCCGTTATTCTAGGCGAAGTTGCTTTCGTGAGCTCGGCGCATTCCGACTATATCAAGCGTTGCATCAATGAGACGCCTTCCGATGCGACTTAGTCACGGCATATAAGTGAAGCTGAATCAAATGCCCGACGGATTGGTTTTTCGTCACAGGACCAAGGTGCTCTCTGTCCTTACACTATTATCCCCAACTACCCTACCAGGGACGACACTTGCATCTTGCTGTTGATGAGCCGTGGGCGGAATGGCCCCCCTCTCCTTGCACAGAGAAAATAGGGGGCGGAAATAAATGGAAATATACGACTGTATGATGGTTCTCAATATTGAAATTTTGGCTGTTGAAACACATTTTATAACAACCTCCTCCAGGAATAATTAAACCCCTAACAATGGTCCGCTTGTAGATAGGGTTTAACAGAGTTATATCGGGGTGCGGAAATAAATGAAGGCTTTACAACACTGATCACTGAAAAGCCTTTGTCTTAAAGGTGATTCAACGCCCTGTCCTTTTGAAGCAAAAGCTAGTCCAGTGTTTATATCGAACTCTAGGCTGGATATCGAGTTACGTTTTAAAAGTAGAACCTCGCTAGTTCTCAGACCTTGCTGAGGCCTTTTTTTGCGTATAAATAAGTTTCCTCCGCAAAAGTCCGTCCGTCCTATCCTTCCCTCTAAACTCACCCGAAACCGTATCAAAATAATTTCATCACAAAATCAACATCAACATATTCTAGTGTCAAAGTTCAACTGACCGGCAGAAAAGGTTGCATATAGAGTGCGGGAAGTGATAATTGGCTGGCTAGATTCGGGCTCTAGGAAGCAATGGTTAGGAAGCTCTATGCAGAGTGTGGGATCCCCGGTATAAGGTTGTTCCTGGTGCTACAAGGCTCTGAGCCTTAATGATTAACAGAGCTGACTCTTTCCTGCAACATGTAGCCAACGCGAAAGTTGTTAAACAGCCCATGTCCGGCAAGTGCCATACGGTCGGCCCGGCCGAAGGCCACAAACACACACACACCGTCATCTTCCTCGATGGACGGGATAGGGTGGCGGAAGAATTCGCGGACGGGTCTTCGAGGGCGAAGCCAGGACTCGAAACCGGGGACAGGACTCTCCTTGGTCTCTTCCTGACTATTAGCTGGGTATTTCCTAAGGCGCCCTTGATGGATTCCGAGCGCTTCAGCACGAACATGTCTCAGTGGTTTGGTGTGTGGTCCGTGGAGGACCCCGAGGAGGGGAGACTTCAAGGACCTGGGCTCCTACAAAGTATCGAATCGTGCTTGACACGATTAGATCGGAAGAGGCCCTCGTCCCACGAAATAGGATTATTCTCGGGGGCATTAGTCAAGGCTTCGCAACGGCCCTCTCCGCTTTCCGCGTTGGTTGTGGGGGTCCCGCTGGATTGATAGGCCTCGGCGGCTGGATGCCATATGTCAGCTCAATCGAGCAACTGATTACCCCAGGGAGTTTTAAGCTGGTGATTCAAATGATTCGGGGAATGCTGCACGGCGAGGATGTCGACGATTTCTCAACGACGCCCATAGAGGCGACACCTCTCATAATTTCTCGTGCTGTGGATGATGCGGTGGCTCCTGTGGAAAACGGCCGCCGCATGAGGCATATGCTGGTCCTTCTGAAATTCTCCGTAGAGTGGCACGAATACGAAGACGGGGGGCCATTGGGTGGACGAAGCACGTGGCGTTGACGACATATGTCGGCTTCTTCGAGCACGTATGTGGCAGGAAGAAGCCTGATTCGCAGATCATCGAAATATCCACCTGTAACAGGTGAGAATATCTGACATGACAACATCCTTCCTCGAATCGCACTTCGACGACTCCTCCTGCTAGCCCCATACTCGCCAATTACCCAACGTCGTAGCGGCGTCAGTCTTCCGGTCCCAAATCAGAGGCGACAATAGCCCAAGGCGGAGGTTCCTATACTGTTGTCAAGCTCAGTCCAGCTTTCCGCGCATTCATGGAATTCGTTCCGTATCAGACCAATCGATGCTGTCGGACCCAGCCGTGCGGTATACAGCCGGGGCTTGCGGAGCGCTGAAAGTTCGAGGTTGGAGATTGGAGAACTGTTCTGCGCACCTGTCCGAGTGTATGCCGATTGATGCGCCTCAATATACCGAACATACCGCAAGGGTGTCCTAGTGCGGGCAAGCCTATATGTAACAACATCTCTCCCCCCGTCGGACTGATGGTCAAGCTTTATGCCTGACTAAACCACGTATGGGAACCACAAAACTAGACGAAAAGGGGGGAAAGGGAGGGTACAGTCCAACAATTAGTTACCCAAACTCGTCATTCCAAGACACCTGTACATCTGGACGGTTTTGTTGATTTCGTGATTCAGCCCGTCCTATCGCAGCCACTGCACAGCGATAGTCCTCTCATGCCTGGCGTCAGTTGACCGTAACTAGAAGCCACAGGGAAACGCTACCACAGCTTTCTCAGACTCTCGCTATAATTATCGGGCTATCTATGACTACTTACCTGGGTATATCCCACCGCTGCCATCCATGGACATAGTCAAACCGAAATGCCTCTTAATGGATTTGAAACGAACATAGGCTTTGATACCCATGACTAAGTAATGAAACATCATCGCCGACTGATTTATTATCATTTAATTCTGAGATCTCAGCTTCTGGATATACGGGTGGCTTGGTTATCTCGACCATATTCTGGGGTTTATTATAGCATCACTTAAACAGATTCCCTTCAAGTACATGCAGAGCTCCTATTATGTCTTATACGGAGGCAATTGCAAGTCAGCAGTTGATATAAACAGCGCCACAGACGCATCAAGCCATTCCATGTAAGAATGGTGTCTGAGAGAATACATGTAAACAATCTATGAGTATAAGAGATAGCACAACCAAAGAACACAATCACACATATAAAGTAAATGGTATGATAGTATAAAACAAAACCTGGGCGAGGGCTACGAATCAGGTGACCACGTGGATAGCCCTTGTGGAAAGAGAGCCGGTCTACGTAATGCCTACTGGTGCTGGGATCCCCCCTATTCAAAACTCATGGCTTGTTTCGCGTATACCCTGCCAAGGGAAAACCTGGCCCGAGCCGCTTGGGTCCGAGACACCGGGCAATTCATAACTCCCGTCAGTGACGCACGAAGCCGTTGAAACGCATTATTTCGCAGCGATTTGTGGGATGGATAATGATCTGATTTTATATAAAGTGAATTGTTTCATCGTGGATCAATGACGATGTTCTGGTGAAAACGACGAATGATGTTAGAGCAACTCATCTGGCAGGGTTTGCCCTCGAACCATTGAACCCTTGTCCCTGGTGCAAGTAAACTCGGGCCATTGTTTTATTGCAGGAGGAGCACAGTATTCATGGAGCTCGTTGACTAGTCATCACCAATTCCTTCTCGTACCGATTATCTAACTGTTAAACAATTCGTTGGAATCCAGGCAAGGATATAATCTATAGCAAACAGATCCCGGAAGGCTACGAGACTAGCTCACAATAACAAGGGGTCGAGTGTAATTGCTACATACCTGGTCAGCCGTCTCATCTGACTCCCATGGCGCGAGCGGAAGCGATCTCGCGAACGTCTATAATTACGATGGGGCCCCCGTCCAAAATCCACTTCCAGTTCCAATCATCTCGATCGTCTTCAAGGTCTAAACCTCCTTGCAAATTCTATTCAAGATGCTCAACCAAGTGCTAATCGTCGCCGCCCTCTGCGCCAACGCCCTGGCGTCTCCTACCGCTGAGGTCCTTGCGCGGGCTAACCAGGGGAAGGCTTCGTTCTACGGCGGGAATCTGGATGGCGGGAACTGCATGTTCTCCGGATACACCCTGCCGTCGGGGGTCTACGGCACGGCCCTGTCGGGATCGAGGTGGAACTCGGCCGCGCAGTGCGGCGCCTGCGTGAGCGTCAAGGGGCCGAACGGCAAGACTATCAAGGCTATGGTATGTAGAAGTAGCAGAGCGTTGCTAGTGTTTCCAATAATTGCTGCAGTTATCCTAACGCCTCTTATAGGTCGTCGACAAATGCCCGGAGTGCGATGCCAACAAGCTCGACCTCTTCCAGAACGCCTTCACCCAGATCGGGGACCTGAGCCAGGGCATCATTGACATCACGTGGGACTACGTGCCTTGCGACATCACCGGTCCCCTGAAGGTGCGGAACAAGAGCGGGACTTCCGCGTATTTGTAAGTCCACTACTATTATTACCCTCTGCCAGCCGTCGTCGTCATAAGCACGTATGTACGCGGACTCATAAAAGCGCCTCATCAGCTTCTCCATGCAAGTCGTGAACTCCAACAGCGCGGTCACGGCGCTCGACGTCAGCACGGACGGCGGCAAGACCTGGCAGTCGACCGTGCGCCAGGATTACAACTATTTCCAAAAGCAGGATGACAGCGGCTTCGGCACGGATAGGGTCACCGTGAGGGTCAAGTGCTCGAGTGGGAAGACGGTGACGCTGTCGAACATCGGCGTCCAAAGCTCTTCGGAGTATACCGCCTCAGGAAATTGCTGAATTGACAACGTCGTTTGGGACATCGTATGAGACGTCAGGACGCTGTCGGCAGGCTGAATCAATACCCACTTGCCCGACTGTGTTTCAAAACCTTTTATCCAGAAGGCTGGGGGCTGAGAGGTGTCAAAGATAGGTTGGATACCCGTTAGAATCCATATAAGTGACCAGTCATGAGGGTTTGGTGACTACACAGCTACATGTGCACATGAGAGTGTGGGTTGTCTTGGCCCTATACTAGCCCCTATTCGAACAAGAGAACGAATAGTAAATCTAAAATACGATAACAAAAGCGACATTTCTAGTATTGCACGAATATATGTACTGGCTCATCACGGCATTACTCTAATTTTTTTTTTCCCTGCAAGTTCGGGCCGCTTCTTGATAAGAGTCCGTCCTCTGCTTTGGTACGAGGCTCCAACTTCGCCTTATAACCAAGGGGACAAGTTTCACCATGGAGCTCTTAGGAGTGTCCCTGAATTCGCTTGGGTTCGTATGCTTCCTCCAAGTATGCTTCCTCTTCCCAACTGAGCTCCATACCACGAACCGCCAACGCTTCATCCATCCTCCCAACGCTGTTCATACCGATTATTGGCGCTGCCACGCGTCTATTTAGCCACGCCAAGGCCACTTGGCTCATCGTCCAGTTTCGCGCCTTGGAGACCTCCAGAGTTCGCTTGATGATAGATTTATCCGGTTCGCTCTGCCCGTTGCCAAACCTTGATGGTTCTAAAGAGCGCGTGCTAGTTCCTATCAATCCCGGAGGCCTTGCGAGCAGGCCTTCCGCGAGTGGTGACCATGGAAGAATTCCGACACCGGTCTTCCTGCAGTATTTGATCATCTCCCTTTCTTCTTCTCGGTAAAGAAGGTTGTAGTGGTTTTGCATTGCCACCATCTGTAGGCAGATAAATCTGGTCAGCTTGGCCAATATTTCAGGAAGCACGTGTGGTGGAATAGGGGTAGATGACGTCCCGCACCATAGCCCCAATCAGAGGCATAATATAACGTATCATACCTTTGTCCACGAGTTTCTCTCCGCTATTGACTGCAGAGTGGCAAACTGGTATGTCCACATCGAACTGGCAGCAAGATAGCGAACTTTGCCGCTCATTACCAATTGATGCAAAGCCTCTACATGCGAAATCGATCGTTAAATCAGCACTGGAGCCAGGCGACCCTTGACTCGGCTTATAATTGCTACTTACGCATCGTTTCCTCTGGGGGCACCGTGTCGTCGTAACGATGTATGTGCAGCACGTCAATGTAGCTCGTTTGGAGGCGCTCGAGAGACTGCTCTACAGCGTTGAAAATCGCTGTTCGTGATAGGCCTTCCAAGTTGCTATTAGCGGCTTCGCATCTTTCGAGATGCATGAGACGAAGCGCTCACCGTACTGGTTTGTATAGTCTTTGCTTCTCCCCACGAGGTCATCTAGAAACGCAACAAAGTCGCCGGGGTCACTGTCATCCGGATGGGCTACAATCCTGCCTACCTTGGTCTGCGTCTTTAGAAGAGAGTAATAAATTTTGGCGTTCAGAGCTCAACACTTACCATCAAGACCAGTTTTCGGCGGGGAATATTATATCGCTTGATGGTTCGACCAATTATCTCCTCGGAGACTCCGTTGCTATACGCATTTGCAGTATCCCAAGTAGTTATTCCCTTTGTGTATGCCGCGAACAGCAGTTGTGACGCCTGAGCCTCGAGTTAGCTTGCTGTTCTTTTGAATGACACAATCGTACTGTACCTCTTCTTCTTCGAGACACCATGGAAGCCATCTGCGATCACCAAATCCCAATGTTCCCAGGATGGGATTGGACACACGTAGGCCACTATCACCAACTTTTCTATACTCCGCCTTGGTGGCGGCCATAGATTCGGACAGAGACTTCGGGACAACACGAGCACCCTCAGCAAATGCTGAGGGCCTCTGAAACCCGTTGACTATCCCATTGATATGCCCATTGAACCCCTCAGTGATTTCGACTTCGCTGACATTGACTGGATCATATTTGGATATGCGACCATTGACAAGCGATATACTTCCACTTGTTGGAGCGGGAGCCATCATGATCTTCCCGGATTCTTCGATCAACTGATTTGACGGAAAGTTCAGCAGATCAGTACCGCACATTAATGCGAATTTCACATCAGTTGAGCCGCTCGCCTAACATATCACCATAACATCGGCCTTGGACTGTTAGAGACATCAACGTAAGCTGTGGTGCATACCAAGCGCTGGATCCGCATTACATGTTAGCACGTAGTAAGCAATTTCGGGAGCTTCGGTTGACTATTTGGTTAGTGAACCTTAAACCCACTTTCTAGCGGCTGAGTACGATCCTTCCTCGCCTGGTGAGCTGATAGTGCGACCGCCGCGCTATAATCCTACCCTACTAGTGGTATTGGTCGCCGGCAGGTTATAGCCGCGGACTGATAGGTTGCGCCGAGTGCCAGGTCCAGACCTTGTTAAGACACAGCTAAGATTCGAATCAAACTTGGATACGAAGTAGTTATGCTGCTCGAAGCTAACAATATCTTACGTGAGTTAATATGGAACCATTGCATTCACCGACAGAAGTATACGGAATGGTCATAACCAGGCCCGCTGTATTACCTGCATAGAACGTTGTACTGCAAGTCACAAAGGATGGGTTCCGAATGCATCCCACAGTTATTTTTTCAGCACCTTTGATCGGACGAGTTATCGAATCGTTATTAGATAATGTTCGCGAGGTTACGAAATATCTGACGGAGGGCATAGGACGGCACCCACAGCAATTTTTATCCATAACATGGTCAAAGGCTAAACTAGTACCTTGGTCCCACCAATAAGAAAATCTCAAACCATTCCTACTTCCCTTTTAAGGCAACACACCCAATTAGGTGTTACTGAGACCTGTTATTGGGTGCTGTCTTATCGCCCTCCGCCCAACACATACGAGGAACCGGGGGAATTCGCGACGGAGTACTGAAAGTATCCGACATTACGGGCTCGGGAGAATCGCTGAGTGCGGATCATTAATGGTGGTCAGCTTCGGCTGTTTAGAGGCCTAGAAGGGAATTGGACTTGGGGACGAACGTCCAGTGCACAAGGGCATTTTCTGGAGTTCTGTTAGTTACCTCCACCGGGTCCACTATACATCGATGTTAGTTCGCATGCAAACTTCTATGGGAATAGACATTATCTAGCAGTTTTGCCATACTTAGCACTATCGTGAGTTACTAAAAATGGATTGGAAGAAAGTGGTTCTTGTATATCCAATACAATTTCTCTATGACTCTACATTCTAACCTTTGATGCCAAGAACTGGGCCTGTGGAGTCAACCAACGCAAAATATCCCTGGATACTGTAGTAAGCCGGGCATAATGGATCAGACTCCGGATGTACCTGATATTCTAGATCTCAGGATGCCTGCATATTGTCATCCCTGCCAAAGGATCTCCGGGCCGCCCATTGCCAGATAGTCTTGACCACTAATGAGAACTGAGGAACCTCAATAGAAGAAATGAGATAAGCACGCCTTTTGACCCTTCAGAAGATAGCTGTTTAAGGATATTACTATGCTATTTTGTGCATAGGCAGGAAAACCCTACCGACTTTTGCTCCTAAGCTAAGCACTAGATGACAGCTTACGACAATGAAAACGACGCAGTGAGACATATGGTCTGACTAATTAGTGGGATCGACGCAGACAGTATATATGACACATTAGAGCATCGCGGACCGTCTACACTTACCACTTTAGTAGGGCTGCAATCCATCTTGCCTATAATTCCGAAGGTGCTAATAGCTATCTAGGGAAATGTCTTCAGCAAGCTCTCTGTTACATGACGGTATTGCGCAGATCAAAGCTTGGAACCAAGTTTCCCTGAAGCCGGTTTGGTGCTGCGTTCACGATATAGTTACAGAGCAAGCAACCAAAACCCCAGATGGGCTGGCCATTGAGTCTTGGGATGGCCGATTGACTTATCACGAGCTCGAAGAGCTTTCAGGCCTGCTTGCTTCACATCTAAGACACAGGGGAGTAAGAAAGGAGATCAAGGTACCCATTTGCTTCGAGAAGTCAAAATGGGCTGTGGTGAGCATTCTGGCGATCCTTAAAGCGGGCGGGGCGTTTGTTCCATTGGATCCTGCATATCCAGTCGACAGGTTGCGAGGCATTGTCGCTGCCACTGGGGCTCCCATACTACTGGCTTCGACGGACAATGTCCGTTTGCTCGCTCAAGGTGCCACCGACGTCGTTGAAGTCAGCGGGCAGACTAGCAAGGAATGGGCCAAGGGCACATCCGGTGGTGTCACTGTCGATGAAGAGGTCGAGCCTAGCAATGCAGCCTATGTCCTTTATACTAGTGGAAGCACGGGGAGTCCAAAAGGGTAAGCTCATATCACATTTACTATGCCACATAAAGTATGTCTCTCCTATTGGGAAAACACAGGTGTACAGGGGTTAGGACCAACATGACCCCATCTCCTGGCCGCCTTTTCCTCTTTCCCCCTTTTCTTTCATCTCGGAAATACTTTTTCGACTCTGTATGACGGTGTGTTATCACTGTAACACTCTTGTATATATGCATTATGCGGTGTTCCTATGGAATATGGAGCCTTCTTTTTTTTTTTTTTTTTTTTTTCAAAGGCAACTCATTTGGAATTATATTTCTTTGGGAATGTGCTTCCCAGACGCAACTACTAATTCAAAATCTTACAGCTGTGTAGTGGAGCATTCCGCATTCTGTTCGAGCGCCCAAGCCCATTCTAGGGCAATGAATATCGCTGCAGACCGCCGCGTCTTCCAATTCGCGTCTTACGCCTTTGATGCGAGCATGTAAGGAACCCTGGGTCCCCTCACTTCGTCTGCTGTCCCACTCCCTATGCATAGTTCTCTTAAGGCATATATGACAAGTATAGCGCTTGAGACATAGCTCGAGGTTTCCATTATTCACATGGAGATCGCTGACCGGAAATCCGCAGGTGCGAAATCCTTACTGCCCTGACCGTGGGGGCTTGTATATGTATTCCGTCTGAGGACGAGAGGCTCAACGATCTTGCCGGGGCAATCCGCAGATACGAGGCAGATTGGATGTTTCTTACACCCACGACTCTGAAGCTGTTAGATCCCAATGATGTCCCTTGCCTTCGCACACTCGTCGTTGGCGGCGAAGCCTCCCCGCAGCATCTCATCGACCTATGGTGTTCGGTAAGCGGACTTGAGCTTCTTAATGGATACGGGCCGACTGAGACAGTCGTATTTGCAACGTGCCATCGATTCACTCCCTCATCTAAGTCTAGCACTCTTGGACGTGGCATCGGCACAAAGTGCTGGGTCGTGGATTTCGAAGCAAAGCGTCATTGTGGAATTGACGAAGTCGGAGAGCTCTTGATTGAATCACCTGCCATGGCACGGGGCTACCTTGACGATGCAGAGAAGACACGGAGGTCATTTATAGATCCCCCTGAGTGGTTGAAATTCATGGGAGTCGAATCAAAATTGTACCGAACAGGGGATCTAGTGGCCTATGCACACGACGGCACGCTCGTCTATGTGGGGAGGGTCGATCATCAAGTCAAGGTACGAGGGCAGCGTATGGAATTGGGCGAAGTCGAGCACGCGATCAATATGATCGGCACAGTCGACTCCGTGATCGTGATGCTTTTCAACCGTACTCTCCTAGCGGTTGTCAGTTTTTGGGATCAGGCTGAAAAGCAAGATGGTGTTCTACAATTGCAGATGGACTCCTCAAGGGAGTGGCGCGAGAGAATCCGAGAAGTCCGGCAGGAATTGTCTTTGAAACTTCCTCAATACATGATACCGACGACGTGGCTTGTATCAAAGTTGCCCACCAGCCTCCTCTCACGGAAACTCGACCGAAAGCGGGTTGCAGACTGGGTTTCCTCACTTACACCCGATGATATCCGTCGCGGCCAACTGCAGGACGACGTGAACGACGAGGGATCCGGCGAAACCAAGACTGAGCAAGAAATGATATTGCAGCAATGCTCCGGTGAAACGCTGAATCTTCATTCTGACGAGATCGGACTCAGTCGCTCCTTTTTGGAATTGGGCGGTGATTCAATAACTGCTATGCAGCTGGTTGCCAAATGCAGATCTCGGGGTATTGGGGTCACGGTAAAAGATATTTTGAAGTCAAAGTCTTTGCGCCAACTTGCTTGGAATGCGGACACGCAGCCCAATGGTAAATCAGTACATTTGGACGAGGAAGATGAAAGCGTATACTATCAGCCTTTCGATCTCTCGCCGATACAGCGATTCTTCTTTGAGAAGTCACCCGATGGCGAACACCATTTCAACCAGAGCTTCTTATTGGAGTTGAAAGTTGGAGCCACGGTGGATGCGCTGAGGAATGCCATTGAAGCGGTAATGGAGAGACATGTGATGTTGAGGGCGCAATTCGGGAGAAACGCGGCAGGGGAATGGTTCCAGTTGGTGTGCCCTCCGCATGAACCTAACTCCTACTTGCTAGAATTTGCTGAGGGGCTACCCGAGGACAAGTTCCTATCAACTATCGCGGGCTTGCAGGTGAGCAACTAGAACCCCAATTCCCTTCCTGGTCCTGTTCCGAGAGCAATCGGTCGGATCGAACCATTTCACTGGCTATAAACTCCCCGGGCAGTGTTGGGAGCACTCATGGGCTTCTGAGGTGTTCTAAGAAAGGTGTTTACTGACTCTAGAATGTAGGCCAAACTAGATCTTCGGCGAGGTCCTCTGGTAGCTTTTGGTCTGTGGACTCTTGATTCTGGGGCCCGCGTGCTCTTCACCTCTTGTCACCATGCTGTCATCGACCTGGTCAGCTGGAGGGTGATTCTCCAGGAACTTGAAGAACATCTGCAGCACGGATGCATTTCTTCCCCCAAGACGATATCATTTCCTCGGTGGCTGGGCCTTCAGAGAGAATACTTCAAAAACTTTGATTCGGCTAAAGCACTGCCGCATGATATCGGAGAGCCTCAACTAGAATTCTGGGGAGTGTCTCGACTCCAGAACAAGGTCGAAGATATCGTTACATCAAGCTTTGTCCTCAATGCGGAGGCTACCACGACACTGTTAAGTGCAGACGGCCGATCACGGTTGAAGGCAGAACCAGTTGACCTCCTCGTCGGTTGTCTCATCTCCAGTTTCCATAGCATATTCCCTGAACGCCAAACACCAGTTGTGTTTAATGAAGGCCACGGCCGCGAGCCTTGGAGTCCGTCCATTGACGTGTCCAGGACGGTTGGGTGGTTTACTACCATGCTCCCCGTCCAATCGCAATGTGAGAACCTTATAGACACGATTATCGATGTTAAAGACGCCCGACGCATTGCCCCATTGAATGGGCTCGCGTATTTCAGTTCGCGATATCTCAACCCTAGGGGGGTAGAGAGGTACGGCTCACATCGGGAGAGCGAGATCATCTTTAATTATGAGGGCATCTTCCAGCAATTCGAGCGCAGCGGCGGGCTCTTCCGCCAATCACCACTCTCAAACCCCCATCACCTCAGTGACAACGGTCCTCGAAGCAACAGAATCACCCTGTTCGAATGGACAGCTACCGTGAAACGTGGCAGGCTTCACGTCACCGTCGATTTCCATAGACACATGCAGCACCAGGACCGCATATTGCGGTGGGTCGAGGAGTACAACGCCTTGCTACGTCGGTTGCCCGAGGAGCTCATGCGACAGAGGCCAATAATTACTCGAAGTGACACCTTGCTGCAGCTACCCAAGGCTGATTGGATTAAGCTGCGGCGTGTCCTCGGCCCGGCCGCAGCCGAGAATTTGGAAGATCTATACGACTGTACCTCCATGCAAGAAGGGATGTTGATCAGTCAGAGCCGAGACGCACAATTGTATATGGTGGACGTCACGGCCACCGTCAAACCGCGTCCCGGGGTGGACGGGGTTGATCTCCAACGACTCCGCGAGGCCTGGGAAACGGTGGAGGCTCGCCACCCAGCGCTTCGAACGTATTTTGCCGCAGGTCTGCCTGGTTGTGGCGCTTTCAGCCAGGTGGTCTTGCGGGAGAGGGTGAGCAAAGTCCTTGGCGAAGAGGCATCACCCTGTCGATTTGTGGTCCGTGAGCAAGGCGACGGCATTGTTCTGATGCACCTTCGTATTAGCCATGTTGCTGCGGACGCCGATTCCCTGGGACTGATATTGCGCGACATTAGCCTGGCATACGACGGTCGCCTGCCTAGTGAAGACGCGCCTCGTTATAGCCAGTACATCGCTTGGTGCGGGGACCAAGACGGGGATGGTGCCCGAGAATACTGGGCAAAGTATACTCAAGGCCTGGTTCCTTGTCGTGTCCCGGCTTCGGAAAGCACTCTTGAACCGCCCACGTATTCGAGATACAGTGTGGAGGTGCCTGATATATCCGGAATGCAGCATTTCTGTACTGCCCAGAATGTGACAGTTTCCCACATAATCCACGCTGCCTGGGCCCTCGTGTTGCAGGCCTATCTTGCCCAAGATGACGTGTGCTTCGGGTACTTTGCCAGTGATCGAGGTATGGGACAACATGGAGCCAACGACAGCGTTGGTGTCTTCGTCAACGCCCTTGTTTGCCGTGTACATCTTCATGAGAATATGACGGTAGGGGAGCTAGTCAAGGCCATGCGCGAAGACTGTATCGATGGCCTAACGAATCAGCGGGGATGCTCACTCGCGAAGATCCAGCATGACCTCGGTGGACAACAGCTCTTCAACACCGGAATCTCGGTCCAGCGAGACTGGGTTGGTATCTGGGAGAGTGAACTGTGCTCGGCCAGCAATGTGAACTGGGAGGAGACTAATGATTTTGGCCTCGCCATCAATGTCATAGAAGGCGATGCTGGGCTAGAAATCAGCCTTGGCTTCGCTAAAGGAACGATTGCCGAAACTCAAGTTCAAAGTATAGCGTCAGCGTTTGGACAGGCCATCAGTGATATCACGCTTGGCAACGCTGCTCGGAAGATTCACGAGGTCTTGTTGATCTCCAAACGTGACCATAGCAAGATCGGCAGCTGGAATGGGCCTAAGTTGCCGGCAATTAACGAATGTATTCACCATCTGTTCAGGGCGCAGGTCAAGAAGAACCCAAATGCCATCGCCATTGATTCTTGGGATGGCATGATGACTTACGCTGAGCTAGACGAGGCTTCCGATGTCGTGGCGCACAACCTCATATCCCGACTTGGCCTGCGGGTTGGGGAGAGGGTCCCTTTCTGCTTCGAGAAGTCACGCTGGGTCCTGGTATCTATACTTGGGATCCTTAAGGCTGGTGCGGCATTTGTGCCGCTGGAACAATCACACCCAACGGACCGCCTTCAGTGGATGGCCGCGGCTGTCAAGGCGCGGGTTGCCATCGTATCCCCTCAATACAGGCAGAAAGTAGAAAGCGTGCAGAACGTCCTTCCTCTGGATCAGGAAAGTTTTGACAAACTTAATCAAAATATCGACACGACTAGATTTCCTACTGTCACGCCCGACGACATCGCTGCCATCCTATTCACATCAGGCAGTTCTGGAAAACCGAAAGGTTGCGTTTGGCAGCACAAGGCCTGGTGCTCAAGCGCAACACGACAAGCAGATGGCTTGTATATGAGAGATTCTAAGAGAATGCTGCAATTCGCGAGCTACTCGTTTGGCGCTTCGCTGATAGAGATGCTGGCGCCTCTCCAGCTTGGTGCCACGATATGCATCATCTCAGACTACGACAAGATGAACAACGTAGAGAAGGCCATTGCAGCGACGGGCGCCGATGCGGCTGTGCTGCCCCCATCATTGCTCAGGTCGTTGAACTCGCTTGGCTCAATCAAGACACTCATTTGCGGTGGCGAATCCCTCGACAGCCTCTCCATAGATCGTTTCTCCGAGAGGATTCATTTAGTGGCTGGCTATGGCTCCACTGAAGGAGCGGTCGTAACCTGCTCGAAGCTGATGTCGAAAGGCCTTAGTGCTAAGTGTATTGGAAGGCCTTTCAACGGGAGCTGTTGGATTGTGAGCCCATCCAACTATCATCAGTTACTACCCATCGGCGCAGTAGGCGAACTCCTCATCGAAGGGCCGCATCTTGCTCAGGGGTATCTTGACCAGCCTGAGAAGACAGCTGACGCGTTTATTGACGACGCAACATGGATGCCCTCTGTCAGATACTATCGCACAGGAGACCTTGCACGCTTTGACCCTGATACCGGTGATATCTACTACGCTGGTAGAAAAGATAATATGGTCAAGATCAATGGAATGCGAGTCGAGCTCGGCGAAGTTGAAGCACACCTCAAGATATTTCTCCCCGATTTCCAGGGAGTAGCTGTAGAGCTGGTTGCGGCAGAGTCTTTACCGGCCATGCTCATGGGATTCATTGCTATGGGCAATGGCTTCGATGGCGAGGATCCAGGCGATGCGGAGACCGACCAACTCCAGCCTGTCACGGCGGTTACGTTTGAGCGCCTCGCCTCTCGCATTGAAGGTCTGGATGAGAAGCTCGCAGAAAAGCTTCCTCGACACATGATCCCTGCCGCATATTTCCCCATGCGTGATCTCCCTCTTACAGCATCGAGAAAGATTGATCGAGTTAAGCTCAAGTCACTGGGTCGCCGTTTGAGAGCCGCTAAAATACGACTTCCGACCGCACGGCGCAGCCGCAGTCACAATGGAACTCTGGGCACAGAAATGGAACGCCATCTTAAGGCGTTATGGGATGAGCTACTCCCGGGACACAGCATCGGTCCGGACGACAACTTCTTTAGTCTTGGTGGAGATTCACTACTCGCCATGCGCCTGGTCAAGAAGACTTCTAGCTTGGGTAGCATCACGGTAGCAGATGTTTTCAAGTACCCTACTTTATCCGCAATGGCAGCGGCTATTACCAAACGTTCAGCCTCAATACATGACCATGCCGTCGAGATTGCGCCGTTCTCACTTCTCGGAGAAGATGACAAGACAGCAGATGCGTTGAGAAACGTCGCTGCTCAGTGTGGAGTAGACTTGACCGCAATTCAGGACCTATATCCTTGTACGAGTTTGCAGATGGGCATGTTAGCTCTGTCAGCCAAGCATCTTGGAAGCCACGTCGCCCATCTCGTGATCGATGTGCCAAACGATTTTGACGAAGCTCGTTTCCGAACAGCTGCTCGAACACTAGTCCAACAGAACCCAATCCTGCGGACGCGATTCGTCAATGGTCGCCAGGTTCTTCAAGCAGTCGTGGACGAAGAACCGATTTTTGAGAACGTTGACGATGTTAGCGAGTATTTGAAAGCGGCGAAAAGTAGACCCGTGGAGTTCGGCCAGCCCCTGAGTCGTTTCGTCTTCTCGAACGATGGAGGTAAGGCCACTCGAGTGCTTGTCTGGTCAATACACCACGCGCTCTATGACGGATGGTCTATTCCACTCATGATGCAGGATCTAGGCACGCTCTACGATGGAAAGACTTACGTGCCTCCGCCGCGTGCGCCTTTCAATACCTTCGTGGCTCACCTAGAGTCCGGTGACGCAAACGCATCCCCGAGTTTTTGGCGAGATTATATCAAAGACGCTGATTATTCGATTTTTCCGCCTCTGCCTCGTCGCGGCTTTCAACCCGCCCCGTCGGGTTGCATTCAAGGGAAGGTCGACATTAGTTTGGACGCTGTCCAAGGCGTGACGCTGCCAACTGTAATACGGGCAGCTTGGGGCCTTACAAGCTGTGCTTACGCTAGTGCTGGGGATGTTGTTTTTGGTACAACACTCACAGGACGCGATACAGCGTGCGCTCAGATAGATAACATTATTGGACCTACGATTGCTTCTGTACCAATCAGGTTCAAACGACCCTCGAGTGGAAATGTCAAGTCACTACTTCAGCATCTACAATCCGAAGCAACAGCAATGATCCCCCACCAACACTATGGCCTGCAGAGTATCAGTAAACTCAACGAGGTTGCCAAACAGGCCTGCGAGTTTACGAGTTTTCTTGTTGTCCATCCAGCAGAGGAGGAGGCCAATGACAGCAGCTTCAGGCTCCGCAAAGACGTCACTACGGACCTAGCTGTCTTCACCACGTACGCCTTCATTCTCCAATGCACTCTTGTAACGGGGGGTTTTATCCACACGTGCAACTACGATCCTAGAATCCTCTCGCCAGAGACGGCAGAAAGAGTTCTTGCACACTTCGAGCATATGATAAGGCTATTAACACAGAGCGGTGACCGGGAGGTCCCTTCCATTCCGACAATCAGCCCTGTGGACGAACAGCTCATTCGCCAATGGCAAGGACCCAAAATTGAAGGGACAAGTTCATGCATTCATCAGCTCATCAGCGAGCAAGTAGAACAGCAGCCAGAGAATCTCGCGGTCGACTCGTGGGACGGCAGTCTCACGTATTGGCAACTCTGGGAACTGTCATCTAAGCTTGCCCATCAATTGGTTCGGTTGGGGGTAGTTCCAGAGAGTAGAGTCTTGGTCTGCGTTGATAAGTCCAAATGGCAAATCGTCGCCGTCTTAGCCATTCTTCTAGCTGGTGGCGCCTTTGTCCCGATTGATCCCTCACACCCGAGGGAGAACATCCAAAGAATTATCGATTCCGCCGAAGCGGACGTGGCAGTCATCATGGCGAGCCACGATGATCTCTTTCCCACGGTACCAAACATCGTCGAGATACCCTCCTCATGGGCAGAGAGTGAGGATTCTATCCGAGCCCAATCCTCAGTTTTGCCTCATAACTCCGCGTATGTTCTATACACGAGTGGCTCTACGGGTACACCAAAGGGATGCGTTGTAAGTAGCGAATTAGTTATCCGGCCCATTATACCCGGTTGCACATTTCCTTACAAGCCTTGCTGTCTTAGCCCCACTTTCCTCTTTCGCCCCTTTTTATACCTTTCCCCCTTTCCCCATCAACCCCCCCCCCTTCCCCTCTTCAGCCTCTAGCCATAATGGCTGAGCCACATCTAACCACGAAGCTGTATCAATCGCTGTTTAATATTTATACATCTACGGAGATTCCTCTAAAAAAAATCGAATAATTACAGGCTTTTAATCTTTAGATTAAATAACCGATTATCGTCTTGTGTTGGACATGGGCTATTTAATTCTTATATTTAACTTCTGTGTAGCATAAAGGGTGCTCGACTATTTTGGCCTAAGCCTGACCTTCCGCTTTTCGCCCTCTTCTCCTTCTCTTCCAGAAAACAGAAGACGCATTGCTGACTGCAAGCATAAAATAGGTCGAACATGCTGCTTTCTGCCACTCAGCCCTACTACAACTTCACGGTGTTGGTCTCGATCAATCAAGTCGTGTGCTCAATTTCGCCTCGCTTAGTTTTGACGCAGCGATGGGAGAAATCCTCACAACACTAATCCTCGGGAAGACGGTATGCGTTCTGTCAGAGTACGAACGCTTGAATGACTTGGTTGCGGCTACGACACGCCTCAAGGCTGACTGGGCTTTCTTCACACCCTCTCTTTTATCCAGTATTCAGCCGGAGGACGTCCGTACTCTTAGGGTTATCTGTTGCGGCGGAGAAGCAATGGATGAGAAGCTCGTTGAAACATGGAGAGGCCGTGTGACGTTTATTAATGGCTACGGACCGACGGAATGTAGCGTTTTTTGTTGCTCGAACCTTGACCCGACTGTCGGATCACCGAAAAATATTGGTCGCTGCTTTAGCGGTCGGGCATGGGTTACGAGGGCTGATGACATCAATTCTCTTGTCCCAGTGGGGGCTGTGGGAGAGTTAATCATTGAGAGCCCGGCAATTGCGCGGGGCTATCTAAACGACGAGGCTAGTACCGCCGAGGCTTTCGTAAGCTCTCCTAAGTGGTCTTCTATGGACGAGGCGGACGTCCCAAAACGTGTCTACCGGACAGGCGACCTTGTCTTTCAAGAAGCTGATGGGTCTCTCGTCTATGTCGGAAGACTTGGTTCCCAGATTAAGCTGAGAGGCCAACGCTGTGAGACGACGGAGATTGAACGCCAGATAGGCCAGATCCAAGACATCGCGCAAGTAGCAGTCATGCTTTATGGCTCTGGAGCACATGCCAAGCTTGTTGCTGTTATCTCCTTGACTCCTCTGCCGGACTATGCTGGTAGCGAGATCCAATTGCTCGATGGCCAGCGTGCTTCCAAAGCGACGGAAATCGCGGCAAAAGCCCAGAGTCACTTGGGCCAGCGTCTCCCTGCTTTCATGGTCCCAACCTGCGTGTTGGCTGTGAACCGAATTCCGCTTACAGTCGGAGGTAAGCTTGACAGAAGGAAAATAAACGAATGGATACGGGCTCTGTCGCTGGATGAACTCCGCTCTTACGACTCCTTGAGATATGATGAAACCCGCCGTGAACCAGCCAACGCACTTGAAATTAGCATTCGAGATATCTGGAGCTCTGTGCTTAACGTTCAAGGGGATACTATATCCACCGCAGTGTCATTCATGCACTTGGGAGGCGACTCCATCTCAGCTATGCAAGTTGTGGCAAGATTTCGCTCCGCGGGTATTGGATCCGCGACGGTACAGGAGATACTTCAGGCGAACAGTATCAGTGAACTTGCCTCAGCGATCCAGGGCCGCAGCGACCAGAAGTCTATGGATGCCAATGAAGATGAGAGGCTTAATAGCCTCTTTGACCTATCGCCCGTGCAGCAATGGTTCTTTTCAAAGTCGCCAACTGGGACTAGCCATTTCAATCAAAGCACAGTTCTGCGAATTAACCGAACTGTACTCGCCGGCGATATGGCTAGTGCTGTCACTGCAGTGGTGAAACGACACTCGATGCTGCGGGCCAGGTTTGAGCAAGTCAACAGCGGAAACTGGAATCAAAAGATAGTTTCGGTTGAGCAAGCTGGAAAATTTTTCGGAGCACACCACCTGCAAGACGTCAAAGAATTGGTTTCGATTGTCTCCGCAGCAGAGACAGAGCTGGACATCAGCAATGGACCCGTCTTTGCAGTTCGGTTGTTTGACATCAAACAGCAACAATACCTGTTCCTAACAGCTCATCACCTGGTAGTTGACCTAGTTTCGTGGCGTACCATACTGCGAGATCTCGAAGACTACCTCGATCGCGGTAAGCTGTCAGAAGTGCCGCCTTTGTCTTTCAGAGCTTGGCTCGAGGGCCGGAAAGGATTATTGGGGGGAATCCAGGCCCGAGAAAGCATCGAACCTGGCCTATCACTGGAATGCGATGTATTTTGGGGCATTGAAGAGAAAGAGAACGTATTCTCTAACTGCGAGACACGCCAGTTTCAACTCTCCGAGAAGATGACTGCTATCCTTCTCAAGACTTCCGATAACCCTTATCGTGCTGAACCACAGGAGCTGATGATGACAGCCATCGTGCATTCGTTTCGACAGGTGTTCAAAGAAAGGGGTTTGCCTCAACTCTATGTTGAAGGCCATGGGCGCCGTTCACAAGCCGGCCAAGCGGATTCTTTCGAGACAGTTGGCTGGTTCACAAGTTTGCATCCCGTCATTCCCCGTAAGGAGCCTGCCGACGTCTGGGAGGCCCTTCGGCTTGTCAAAGATGAGCACCGTCTTACCGCGGCTAGAGAGACCGACTATCTGCATGACACATTCTCCGCCAAGGAAGAATTAGTCATCGGCGGACAGATCAAAGATCTAGAAGTGATCTTCAACTACATGGGCAGATTCCAGCAGATGGAAGGCAACTCGCTTTTCGGCAACATCTCAACATCAGATCCAAATACAGCGAGGGAGCTTGAGACTAAGGCTAGAAGTATCAATCCCGGAATGCGACGCTTTGCGCTATTCGATATTAGCGCTGTCGTCGATAATCAGCGGCTCAGCTTCACCTTTGTCTTCCCTCGACATGCCCTGCACAAGGACCGCATTCTGGAATGGATTCAAAACTGCCAGACAACCCTGAGCGACACCCTCCTAGCTTTACCGTATCAAACCCCTACCTTAACGCTCTCAGATCTGCCTCTCCTGGGCGTGGACAATGAGCAACTGAAGAGAATGCTGTCAGAGAAACTGCCCCGAGCCGGTGTTACAGACATCCGCATTATCGAAGATGCTTATCCATGTTCTCCCCTTCAAAAAGGCATGTTGATAGCCCAGCTGAAGGACCCCCGGAGTTATCTGGTCAATCTCTCGTTCGAGGTCACCTCCAGCAGCGAAGGGAAACTTGTCGACCTCGGACGACTGTCGTCAGCCTGGCGGCAAGTCGTGAATCGCCACTCGATATTCAGAACGCTGATTATTGATGACATGCTGAGAGATGGAGAACCTTGCCAAGTCGTTCTTCGAGCGGCGGACGCGGACGCGGACGTGGAAGTGGTGGAATGTGATATGGAGGAAACCATCTACGAGAACCTGTGCAGCGTCGACTTGATGCTCCAGGACAGCAGGGCATCCTTACCCCATAGACTCGTCTTATACAAAGGTCCCAATAGTCGTGTCTTCTTCAAGCTCGAAATCAGCCATGTTCTGTTCGATGCCTTTTCTGTCCCTATCATTCTGAGGGAAATCAGCCTGGCATACGAAAACAGACTTCCAGGAGCCCAAGGTCCACGGTACTCCGATTTTATCTCCCATATCCAGTCGCAGGACATCTCGAACGCGTTGGCATTCTGGAAACGCCATCTCGAAGGAGTGGTACCTTGCCACATACCGCATGATGACAGCAAAGGTGGTACTTTAGAATCAGGTGCCAGGGCACTGGAGATCGAAAGCATCGACATAACCGGCATTCTTGCTTACTGTCAGAAGGAGCGCGTCACGTTAGCTAATGTCCTACAGACTGCATGGGCCCTAGTGCTTCGAGCGTATACGAAGCAAGACGATGTCTGCTTTTCGTACATGTGCTCTGGGAGAGACGTCCCAGTCGACAGCATCGAAACTGCAATTGGACCTTTCATCAGCTTGCTTGTCTGTCGCGCGAAGCTGGAATCAGCCAGGAGGGTTGCCGAAGCCGTCGCCAAAATACAAGACGATTACCTCGCGAGTCTCCCATATCAACATGCTGTATCTCTTGCTGAGATTCAGCAGACTCTCGGGCTGCGGGGAAGACCGCTCTTCAACACTGGTCTGTCGTTTGCTAGGTTACCCGATGGTAATCATGAATCTAGTGGTCTCATATTCCGACAAATTGCTTCGCAGCAGAGTACCGACTACGACATCGCCGTCAATGCAAATGTTAGCGGTTCAAACCTCCGGGTAAGGTTTACGTACAACCCGATTCATATATCGGAGCGCCAGACCGGAGAGGTTGCCGAATGCCTCGTCAAGATCATCGATGGCATTGCTGCCAGCGGTGACAACTGGAGTGTTGGCGACGTCCTGGCTACTGTGCCAAGCCCAACCACTCAATCGGCTCTACTCTCGCCGACCAACCAAAGGAGCGATGATAGGATGTCGATTCCCCCGAAGGGCCCCCGCCCGCCTCCTTTTCACCAGCCCCGGACAACAACAGAGGCGAAATTGCAGCAGCTGTGGGCGGAAGCATTTCATCTAAATCAAGAAGAGATCGGAATGGACGATCATTTTCACCAAATCGGGGGCGACTCCCTCATGGCGATGAGAATCTGTAGCGCTGCTCGAGAAGCTGGTATGCTTATGAGTGTTGCTGACATCTTCAAGAATCCAGTCTTGACAGATCTGGCGGCTTGCGTGGATTCCAAGAGCCTTCGAACGGAAGCAGACCGGAAGGTGGCAGCTGGGGACACAATTGGCGATCCATCGCTATTTGAACATGCCGCTTCCCAGGCCGGAGTCAGCGTCGCAGATATCGAAGCGATTGTGGAAGCGACAGATACACAAGCTTCCATGGTCGCCGCCGGGATGAAACAACCCCGAACGCAAATTGCGTATTTCACCTTCGACTTCATTGTCGAAGTCGATACCCATCGGCTCCGAGCCGCGTGCGAAAAGCTGGTGCAGCACCATTCAATCCTGAGAACTGCTTTCTTTGGCCGGCATCGACGGGTATACCATGTTATTCTGAAGGAGATCCCCCGGCTAGACTGGACTAGTCACGGGGGATGCGATGACCTGGACGAGACTTCTGATACTTGGATGCAGGCGAGCCAAAACCGCAACGTAGAAGCGGGCCAGCAACTAACACGATTCCGCTTCCTTCAACATAACTCGGGGCGCTCCCGACTACTTCTGGAACTATCCCACGCGCAATACGACGGAATAAGCTTCCCCCTTCTGCTTGATGGCTTACAACGCGCGTACGTCGGTCTGGCTCTACCTAGGGCGCCACAGATGTATGAATTACTCCGCTGGGTGCAACATACGGAGTATCAAGGATCGGTTAGACACTGGCGAAATCTATTGCGTGGTTCTTCAGTCACCGAGGTGGCGTCCTGGGCTAACAAGCGCAAACCGCAGCCGTTGACGAAGACTGTCACGAGAACGATCACATCCCAGTCGAGTGAATTCGCTTGTGCTCTCAAGGCGGCATGGGCAGGAGTCCTTGCTCGAATGAACGGGTCCTCGGACGTGGTGTTCGGGCAGCTCGTATCCGGCCGGAACATCTCGTTTCCTGGAGCGGAACAAGTCTTGGGTGCGTGCATCCAAACCGTGCCCGTCCGAGCGAATATCGCCGACGGAATGACATGGGGCGACTTGATGCGTCAGCTCCGACAGCAACAAATCGACAGCATACCCCATGAAACACTAGGTATGAGCCGGATCATAAAAGACTGTACGGATTGGAGTTCTCGAACTCGTCTCAGCACGGTTGTCAACCATTTGAACTTCGGGGAGCCTCAACAGATGGACTGCGATTTTGGGGGCACGCGCTGCCGTGTCAGCTGCACTGCACCTCCTGACAACTCCGCAGACCTAGGTATCGCATCAATCGTCAGGGGGGACCACGTCGATGTCTCCCTTGCCTTCGCCGACAACGTTATCACGGCGTCGTACGCGCAGGATCTGGCAGATATGCTCTGCTCCAACATACAAGACTGTCTCAACTGCCCGGGCGCTTCGGTCATGCCGACAGAAGATTCTGTCAAGGAGAGTCTCCCGCTGCTCAACGTACACCCCATCGTCCGCCGTGCGTGGGACGCTGTTTTGGGTGGCGCGCAGGACTTTGGGGTTCGAGACGGCAACCGGCCATACTGGGATTTTTGGGACAATGACTTTGCCGCTGCCCAGTTGGCAACCCACTTTAAGAGCTCTGGTATAGATATCCAGACGGATGACGTCGTAGAGATGCCTACCATGGCACTGCAGAGCGAACTAATAGTGGAGAGACTAGGACATAACTAAGCTTGTTACATCGGACCACCATTCAGGGGGACAGGCTGCTTACGGTGAAAGTTCTCGGATAAATCCCTTGTTCATAGAGTTATCAATTTTAGAGTTGCTGCCAAAAATTTCCCTTGCCGATCCTATGAGCCCAAATGTTATCGTAAATAAAGTAAGTCTATTGGGCCCCAACCGTGGACAAGAAACCGTATGAGCGTTCCCCGACAAGAACAGTCTGTCATATTATAAGTTATAATATAAATTAGACGAACTTATCGCTCCAACACATCTCCGTTCTCGCGTCCAGCTGCATGATCTTGGCCACTTGTTGGCTTCGCCAGGAGTGCGCTATCCACGACGACATGGTCCACCGACTTATGTTTCCGTGGTACCCAAAGGAGTTGCACCATTCCCAGAACCGCGACACCTGCGCAGCTAAACCAGGAAGCAGCCGAACCCCCAGCACTGTAGATAATCCCCATCACGGGTGGAGAGATCGTCCTGGCTAAACAGCAGGCCGACATGGCCAATCCGTTGACCTTTCCTAGCACTAACGATGAGGGAGTGGCATCCTTTAGTAAGATCAGAGCACAAGGCGTGACAACGATGCCGTAGAAGCTTTGCAGGATCATCGCAAAATATATAACGGGCGAAACCAAGCCATCTGGCATGGCTGACAAGAAGGGGATGAGCAGGTAAGCAGTTGGGTACAGGATTACCATCCAACAAAACGATTTCCATACGCCAACCTGTCATAATCGGAGTCAGTAATTGCATGCACTCGGCCATTTGGTGCGTGGAAAGACGTATGCTATAGACTCTATCAAGGCAATATCTGGGAATAGAGCAATACTGGTAGTCCTTGTTCATGATACATGCTCGAAAAGGGGGGTAATGACTCAAGATATATGAACGCACCTTTTCCACGAAGATGGGGAAGATAAAGCCTTGGATTAGCAAGCCCAGGACACCGTTCACAGCTAAGTAGGTGCCTACGTCGTGCACAGTAAATCCGAGGCCGCCGTGTAGGTCGAGATGTCCGTGGGGACCCGCCGGCTTATCCAGCAGATGAGTAGGCAAAAGTGTGCAGAATGCCATCTGGTGATACGAAACGAGTAGCAGGGCGATGGTGATCATTATTACGGTGTAATTGAAAGCCGGACCCTTGAAAATCTCAGCCCGCGGTTCCGGTCCGTCAGACTGCAGCTCAGCGGGCAGTTTGATCGAATGGAGAGTCCCGAAAGATGTCCTACGTAGATCGAAGTTCTGCTCAACCGGTACCGGAAGGCTCTCCTCCATAAACCGAGGCCTTTCGGACTGGTGACTCAGAGCAGACCTGCTCCGCCTAGGATTCCGCAACGGGGTCCTCTCGTCGGCGACATCATCTTCGACAGCATGCTCCTCAATGGTCTTTTCCCCGCGAGTATTGGTCTCTCCCAGAAATAAAATGCCCTGAATTATGGCCAGGACAATGACTACGACGGAGACAAGGTTGGGGAGGAGATATGGGTATCTCCCGAAAATGCCGTCGGCCGGGAACAGTGACGGGTAAAACTGAGCCGGCTGGGCTAAGAAGCCTCCCATCGCGGATCCGATAATACCACCCAGAGTCCATACAAATGGCTGCGAAGCGTATGCTTTGGCTATAGCATATTCCATGTCAGTAAGGCAGCTGTCAAGAGACTGGGTTAGTTAACTTACGTTCGTGATCAGGATTCTTCACCATCTCAGCTACCATCGTCTGCATGACAGCAACATTCCCATTCAGAGCACCACCGACGAACCTCGCAAGCAGGGCTACCCAATATTTAGTCGCTAGACCGAATATGAGACTTGAGATAGCTACTCCTCCAAGGCCTATAAGGACGATTGGTTTCCTCCCGTAGCGATCGGAGAGAGCGCCCCAGCCCATGGCCGTAAGGGCTTCGGCGACGGCATAGGCCGAGACCAGAAGCCCGGCGTAGAAGGACGCGTCGGTGTCGTCACCTCCATTCAGGTCTTGCACCATAACATAAGTATAGGCAAGAATCGAATTGAAGGCGATTGGCTCGGAGAAGCGACATATTGCTGTCAGCGTCAGCGACGAAGATTATGAAGGGGGTTCCACGAGGCTGCTGAGCGTATACCGAGAACAGTGAGCTGTCTTATAGGAAAGGCCCCGGGTGTATCCTTCGCCCATTTTGGAGGCATAGTGGTTTATTTAGCGTTAGGTCTGGGACTACTGGATGGCCCGATCAACTCGCTCGTCTTCACTTTACCACAGATCGCATTGGCGAAGGTCGCTGGTCAAGCGGAAGAAAGCTCGCTGAAAGGGCGAGAAAACCCTCTGCGGGGGCTGGCAGAAGCTGCGAGCTCGGAGTGGATCTACGGCCGATACTATTGTGTAGATACAGTAGACTCTTACTTCGTGTATGTGCCAAGGGCTCGCATAACGGACGCGGGTTGGGATGGGCGCGCTAAATGCACTGATGGCACTTACTGCAGGCGTATAAGGTACAACCTAATGTACGCGACTAACTACCTACCTAAGCAGGTAATATCTGACGCTGATCACCTCGTTAACGGCTCCGAACATGCTATACATCATATAATCAGACGATCCCATACATGCCCGGCAAAGTTGGTAGAGTCGGTAACATTGCTTTGTCAGCGTCGTCTGGTCTGGTAAGTAAACCATGGTAGGCTATCAGTAGTGCCTATGGGCTCTTCCTGAGTCAATGAGCTGTGCGCCGTTACGAACTCTTTGGAATAGGCATCTTACAAGGCTCCTCCCTCGGCGGATACATTCCCGCAACCTACCTCTACCCCTGGTATTCAATCTTTCTGCCGCTTAGCTCTGATGGTATTATGTTGCACATGCCACACAGCCGAAGAGGGCTACCCCTTTACATGTGCTTTCACTTCCCTTGACTGTGCCTCCCGGGGGTTTCCATTTTCCTCTCCTCCCCCGTCATCTTTCTCTTCTGCGCCATCGTCGCGGTCTCATCCTGGATCCAGGCGGAGATATTACTTGCCGCCCCCGCGGGATCGCCTCGGTAAAGGAGGAGATACTCCTGCAGTTGGGCGGGGGTGAGTGTATTCGCTGGGATTCGGCTGCTGAACTGCCGTGAGAGCTTCTCGCGTGTCTCACCATCGACCGCGGTGCAGGCATCCGTTTGGTCAGAGTCCATCGTCTTTGTCATAAGGATGCCAGCTTCATCCACGTCGTCGCGCGCTTCGACCGTGGTCTTCGGTGTGGTCATCCTCATGAACATTTGCCGGGCACCGTCCGCGGATATGTGGCCGAGATAGACTTCCTTGTCGATGCGTCCGCGTCTGATCAGCGCTTCGTCTAGGCTCTCCGGTTCGTTGGCGGTCATTATCACGATGCGACCTTCCTGGGAGGCCACACCGTCGAGGACGTTGAGAAGACCGGAGAGGGTACAGGACGTGCGCTTTCCGTGCTTCTCTGCTCCTGACAGGTCCCGCTTCATTCCCACGGCGTCGATATCCTCCAGGAGGACGATGCACCGGGGATCTAGCCTACTGAACAATAATGCAAGGCCCGTGTCATTATCAACACCCGGCAGGCGGAGCATATAGAGGGGAAGTGCAACGAGCCCTGCATTGGCGATAGCAAGCGATGTCTTGCCAGTTCCGGGCGGGCCATAGAACAGGTAACATCGTCTGTATGGGATGGCCCGAGATACATAGAAGCGCCGCGTCCGGGGGCCCAAGTAATTCCGCCCATCGCTAAGAGTCTCCGATTTGATATTCTCATCGAGGTAGATAGTATCCATTAGGCGTATGGGCATCAGGAGTTTCTGATCCCAACTGTAGTGACTTACCGACGAGGAGCGGACAATGACGAAGGACTCCTCTTGATCCTTTGCGAAGGCGCGGCAAGCAGCAAAGAACTCCTTGATTAGCGACACAGAGCGTCCGAAGCACACGATTTTCAGGGTCTCGTGGTCCGTGTGAACCGGTATCCCAGTGCCGTAGTCCGTCGTAGGCGGACTGGGAGACCTGTGTATTGCAGGCAGAAGGGCCAGCGCTCGTAGAAGAACCAGGTGTTGCGTAGTGCCGGGAGGTAGCGTATATTCTTCATGCTGTTTTCGGAACTTCCCCCCGAAGACTGACGGTCCGACCCACCCGAGCAGGCATTGAGAACGCGGGGTCTGCTGGCGAACCAGGACCTTGGCCGTTACCCAGTTCAGGACTTCGCTCTTTAGTCGCTCATCTTGGACTACGATGCTCGAAGTCAGGAGGTGGGTCACAAACCATGAGGGCGAAGAACTCAGTCCCGGTATTCTGCCCCAGTTGTAGAAGACGAACTCCCAAAGAGACTGGATTATGGCAATAACGGCCATAGGGCTCCGCTGACGCCACCGACTGAGTATATACCTGATGGCCCTGTTGGCCAAGGGTCCAAGCAGGTCACCTCCGACTTCAGCCATGGTCGTCTGGGAAGATTGAATCACCGTAGGATGGCTCCGCTGATAAACGAATCTTTCTGTTCGATCGGAGATGAATGAGGAGTGAGTAATGGCTTAGAGCTCCACTGCTGCCAACAAATCCTTGAAGGTCGCTTGGACAGACACAATATATGGCTTAAGACGTTAAGAACGCCAGCTGAGAAAACAGAGAGAGCAAACAAAGAATAGGCACACAGATGCAGATGAATATGGACAGCATAACGCTGCATCACAGCGCATTTCCCATTGCGGCATCTGTGCAAAGGCTAGGCAGTCATGTCTAGGCCGTTGACAAAGGCACGTCGGTCCCGTCAGTCTCCTTTTCATACATGACACAGTACTGCAGCGTCGTGAGATGACATTTGTGCAGAGGTTGAAAGAGCCTTCTTCACGTTTCGGTCCAGTCTGTGAACGGATTGACTGATACTGAGAAGCAAACATCAAGAGGTTAACGGTGGCTCTGTATCGAAAGGAAATGGTGTACCACAATCCCCAGACATGTAGACTCTCGCGTTGTCACAGATGTAAGGTTGCATGAAGAAGCTTCACTTTGACTAGATACCATGGAGAAATAATAAAGTGGTCAATGATACCGCCCTTTGTGCCATGGCCGCTTTACACAGCTTATTTGCTGACCGGGCAGGATATCGAATAGGGGCTCAGAACAGTTAACTGACAAGTGCCACAACTGTAAAGTATGCATGATGAGAAATATGATGATCATTTCGACAAAGACGTTACCCTTAGAGCCCCTGGGGAAGAATCAACTTAATCGGAACATTTAAAGATCGCTAGAGGGAGGCCTCGCCCGTGCCACGGAGGCGAGGCTGCAACGAAGCCAGGCCATCGTTCCGATGGGCGAGTCCGATAGCGGCTAGATGTCATTCGCCTAATCAGAAGGCTGATCGTGTTTTTGGAAGGACGGCGGCTCCTCACCATTCGAAAGACCCAAGACAACAAAGCAATGTGATGCGATGCACCGGAACGCGTGTCCCCCAGAATTACAGACGCACTGCCCCCGGGCGCATTCCCCGGGGCCGGCAAAACCGAGGGAAGCGAGTTGAAATTTGCCGCGATCCCCTACGAGATGAGGAGGTGCGGAGCGGGTGGTCGGCTCATCGCTCCACCCAAGAAGCCTTGTAGCCGCCTCGGCTTCGAAGTCATGGGAGTACCAGTGGGCTTCTTCTACACAGATCAGCACGCATGGGAAAGGCGAACCATAACCCAAAACTATCGAAGAGCGTATGAACAATAGCGATGGAGGGATACATCCAAGGAATACTCTAATAGAGCTTCTCGAGACAAGCGCCGAACTGGCCCTCTCAGGTTTTGGCCAAAATAGATGAAGCACTTTATATCCAGGAACCGAAATATGGGAATCCCATGGTAAAGAGCGGGCGGGTAATGATATTTGTTCATTTCATAACGAATAATAAAAGGTGATAATCATTCGGGTTGAATTGGCATAAGAATTATTCGCTCAGAATGTATAGATGGCAGCGACGGATATACCCAGGTGCTCAAAGGCGGTTCAACTATTATGGCTAGAGCCTGCCCTCCTAACGATGCTCAGAGAATCATTGGCGTTAAGCATGCGAGGTCTCCTCTGGTCCCACACCAGGAGCCCCTCACCAGGAGCCCCTGGATGTTACAGAGTTGAATGTCACTTGAAGCGCCTTCAGATCTATTCCGAATAATGCTGCAGATGAAGTCGTCTGGAAAACGGCTTTCCAGCTTACACAACTACACTTGCAGCGTCCGAGAACAGCAAACTGCACGGCGGCGGGCGATGGTGGTAGTTGTGCGCGAGGAACCAAGCTGCACTCTAACGGATCACTGCCGAGAATGCACACGATAAGCCTAATTCCTCCCCATACGGTAGCTCGGGAGATGCCTCAGGTCAAAAGACGGTTACGAAATGTCATGAGCGAGGGTGGTAACGAATTCAATATGCAGCGTAAGGAGACGCTCGAAGTCAGGGGACAGGACGCGGGCGACATGCTATTCGAAGAGATGCCTGAGCAAAAGGTCCCCCAAAGGGGGTACTCCTGGTGGGAATATGCATGATGTGCGAGACAGTAGAAAGCGGCAGCAAACGCAAGCGCCGTGATGTGGGAATCTTTAAAGAGCAGGAGAAGGGAAAGCGGAAGCTGCACAGATACCCACAGTAGGTAGCTCAGCGCTGAAGGAGCCCCCGCGGAAGGAAGAGTCGCCGTCTTCTCATCCGAGGACTCCTATAGCAGCTTTGGACGACGACGTGGGCCAATATTCGCCTCGCTGAGTTGAATCGTGTACGGATTATCTGAGTGGGGGGTTGCACCTTGATGAGCAACAAATGATCCCATTGTCACGCTGGCGACATGATCAAATAATCAAGTAGAACTTCCAGACAACCATATGAACTTTGGAGAGGTGAATCTACTCAGCCTACTTTACCGTGCAGAGCGGCAGGACAGTCTGCAGCTGTCACTAGTAATTTGATGGGATTTTAGCAACAATATGCAGACCACCTACTTATAAGGTCAGCCGAGCCATCGAGACTCTAAGGCACTGACTGTCCTCCCAACTCTCCGCCCGTTCGTCCGTTCGTCAGAGCGCCACGAATGGCACGAAATTACATTGGTTTATCAAGAATTTGCAGCAGTACCCTGCGATCAACCTGGCTTGGGAAACGTCAAAAGCGTGTAAGCCGCACAACCATAGTCTCCCAAGCCGGAACCAGAGGCCACGATGATGCAAAGCTCTATTTCAACGGATAGCAGTAGCGGGCTTTATCGAAAGCAATAGCGGCCGTCAAAGACTTGTATGACAACATCTTCGATAATGGAGGGTTGAATTAAAACCAGCTTTCGGTAAGGGCTAAGACTTCGGTAAGGGTGACTTACTCAGCGCCGGATCTGACACTGTTCTCTGTTGCGCAACCCGTTTTGCCCGTCCACGTTCTAGAACCAGCAGCACAAGCCAGATGTGCCATGTATGATGCATGCTCTTTAACTGGAATTACTTGTTAGCTTGCCGTCTCGACCAATCATATATCATGCACGATAAAGATCAGGCTGGTGTGGGCTTTCTGGGCTTCTCGTTTGTCTGTCAGAAGGGGGCGGAGCCGCCAAGGACGCGCACAAAAAAGTCCGATCAGCCGCGATGACGAAAATGACTTGGGTCTGGTGTGTGCGGCTCATGACACACAACCCTGACAGCATCGACTGACTGATTTGACGAGCAAGCGGGGCCCCCCGTGGTGCTGATCAGGGTCTTGGGGTCTGTCGGCACCAGAACAGACCCCACGAGTGTGAATCGCTCGCGCGTGGGCACCACGGTACTAACCCATTTCTCATCGTCGGGTGCTACATCCAGGACGAAAATAGGAAGGAGATAAAATAAGAAAAGAATCCCAAGTTCCTGGGGCCCTCTGCGACATCTGTGCAACAACAAGAGCGAATCGATGTTTGCTGGAACAGCGGACGGCGGGGCGGCGGCAGTGGTGGCCCCGGGCGCCTCTTACGGATTTACCGCTCGGTAGGTATCGTATTTACGCTTAAAATAAAACTGCTCGCCAAGCGCCTCTTTTCCTTTTTCTTTGCAGGTATGGTGTTCTCTCTTCGTTGGCGGCGCGGCGCGAAGCATGCGAAGCCCTTGGCGGCTTAGGGGTGCCGCTTGTTTCGCCCCGCAGAGCCTGCTAGCGAATCGTCACGGCCTCTTCGGCCTCGCCCAAGACCCGGTGTATGACGTTACAAGCGCCCTCTCCGGGCTAGGCGGGAGACCCTTATTAGTTATAAGTCCCATGCCTTTCTGCCCTCCTGAACGGACGTTAGGGTAGCATTTCGGTGAAAAATTCGAGTTTTTTATTCCTGTTTATGTTGTAGTGCAGCAAAGAGACGTGACTCTGCGTTGCATCGAAGTGAGATAATCAGGACCTCATCGAGCTCGAACAAGATAGGGCAGACGATTTATAAGTCGCAACACCGAACAACTACTTTACGGAAAAGAACGCAAAAAATTATTCGAGGGGCGGCGCTTAGGATTCACGGATCTTCCTCTCAACCACCTAACCAACCAACCACCGAATTACTTAGTCAAAACAACGTCAACAGGACCATGGCCACCAACCCCATCGGGACTATCGTCGGCATCGTCGTTGCCGTCATAGTCGTCACGGCCGTCGTGCTGGTGCTGTCTCTATACTGGCAGAGGATATTCGGCCGCACGTCCACGGAGGACCGGTACGGCGCCGCGTCGATGAGCGAGAAGGGCTGGCCGAAGCCGCGGGGGGGCTCTACGGTCGAGTCGGACTGGACGGGACCCTCGCCGCCGTCGTCGTCGCGGTCATCGCGGACCAGCGACGACCCCATGCTAAAGAGGGCCGTCCTCAGGAACTGAATACGTCGAGCCCCCTTTCACTCCCAGGGTGTAGGGATGGTATATCGCAAGTGATGCTACACCCGCTAGAGACGGCGATGGCGGTGCCGAGGGCGACTATTACTACGAAGACTTGGCCCTCTTCCTCCAAATGTGATGAGATATGACATGAGTTACGACGGATCATTTGCATTTCTGCTGGCGTTCATCGGGCATTCTACGGGCATTCTATCTATACCAGGCACCCCCTTCCCCGAGGTCCGAAGCATTTGCATGGGGAATTGTGTACACGGGAAGGCGTTTCGGGGGCATTGATACGGGCATCGGACATCGGACACCACACACAGAGGAACATCCCGCTCGGGCGGAAACGTCATACTATACAGGTCGGCGCATCATAGACTGGCCTACAGCGTACCTTCGCTAGACAGGTCACAGGTCACAGGACCACTGACATCTGTTGCTCCATCATCTGGAGAAGTTCTCTTTCTCCAAAGATACCACCAATAGTCAATTCAACCTCTTGTCTTCTTTCGCCTAGCTCCTTCGGATCCCTCGGTAGTGAGTTGGTGTCAGCTTACTAGTTATATTTCGCGTAAGCATTTCGTAAGAAATCATAATATGCATGCCTTGACCAATTGGGTATTTATTTTGAATGGGTATTTGGGCCGATTGGACCCTGTGTGTGCGCCGTCAAAAGGCTGCATCCGAAAATCCGTGGCGTTCTTGTGCCGGTTCACCCGGGCGCCGCCCAGGACAAGCATGGCTTGGCGTGGCCGAGATTGTTCAGACTATCCCACCGCCGGGCTTATCGCTAGCCAGTGACGTTCTCGGGCATACAAGGGAAGACTCTGCAGCTCACATACGTCTGGGCTGACTCATCCAAGACCTCGGCGTCGGCTTTGGGCTCAAAGCCCGATTTTGAATTCCATTTCTTGGCACTGTCTTTTCCTGTTCATTCATTAAATCATTTTCAGAGGAAATATTGCTCATCGGTTTCCTCCCGGCGGCTGGTGCGGTGGCACGAGCGACCCCTCCATTTCCATTGGCGTCACGTGTTGACTATCGCTGTAAGGGCTATACGGTCCAGGTGGGCCGTACCCCTGGTATGCGGCGGTGGTGTGTTCCGCTGGGAGCTCCTGCCGCGGCGTCACGTAGCCCACGGAGTCGGCCGCTAGTACCGGCTTCAAGTTCTCGGCAGCGCCGGCGCATCCATCCCCGCCGCCGCCGTAGGGACCGGTGAACCCGGCCTTCTCGCCCGCCTGTCCCCCTTCTCGGTGCTGCTGTTGCTGCCTTGCTCGTCTCCGCTTGCGGATAATGATGAAGGCGGCAAGCGCCGCGAAGACGACCGCCCCGACGCAGGAGACGACGATCCCTACTATGGCTCCTGTTGTGATGGCATGGGCTGCTAATTCCAATTGGCCCCTGGAATCATCCGACAAGGAGGAGCCGGTGATCAGCGGTTCCCCGTTCGGGCCCGTGCCGGCCGTGATGCCCGTCGCGTCGTCCGTCTTCGAGATGATCGTGGTCCGCGCCGTCACCGTGTCGATATCGAGGCCGCTTATTGTCGGCCCCGACACGTCTCCCGCGACCAGCCACTCGGACTTGGCCGAGGTGGGACATGCGGGCGCCGTGTTGGAGGGCGTGTACTCGGCCCTGGGCGTGCCGGACGGGTTGACGGAGGCGAACACAGTGGAGAGGGCGTTGTAGTCGCGGAGGGTCGTGGGGAAGCCCACGCGGCGGCTCTCGGGGTACTTGACGATGCCGTAGGCGTTATCCTCCTGGGCCCGCGTGTAGACGACGCTGCCGCTGAAGACGGCCTGAAACACGGGGCCGAGCATGGCGGCCACCTCGCTGAACTTGCGCTCCTCGCTGTTACACCCGGTCTCGGAGAAGGCGAGCGGGATGTTCATGTCCTGAAACTCCTCGTACAGCTCGTCGAACTTCGACTTGTAGTAGTCCGACTGCCCGCACCACGAGTACACGTTCACGCCGAAGAGCTCGATGGCCTCGCTCGGGTCCCCGCACGCGAAGTACTCTGCCGTCGCCTTGCGCACGAAAACCGAGTCGTTCGCCGTGTACGCGAGGGGTATGGCGCGGTAGCCTCGCTGTTCTCGGAACGCCTTCAGGTCTCGGACGGCGGCCTTGACGTATGGCGCTACGAGGCTTGTGTCGGCTGGAGAAATATTAGCTGCCTAGCCTGTGTTTCCGTATGGCGCTCACTTACTGTCGACGATGACTTCGTTCCCTACCGTGAACGCAAGTGTATTGTCGTAGCCGGCGAAGGCATCGATCGTGGCCGACCAGTTATAAAACATTTGCATAGTCCATTCGGGGTTAATCTATCCTCTTGTTTAGTGATTCGCCTGTCTACGGGCTCGATTGGGCGCTTTACTCTGTTGATAGACATGCTCGGACTTGGGAGATCGACCCACACATATATCCCTTGACTTCGAAACGCTTGCATGCATCCATCATGGTTCTGAGAGCCGTCAACAGTGTAAACGCGGATCGTGTTCGCCCCGAGATCCTTTATCAAGCCCGCATCGATCTGGCACTGGCTCGTATCGAGGAGAGGGTCCACGATATAACTAAACGCATATGTGACGCCTGAAAGATGTCAGTCGCGCTGCCAGACGGATGGCTCGGACCTGTCGGGCGCATACCTTTGATGAATAACTGGCTGCCCTCCTCGTCGTACAGTTTAGCGCCCTTAACCGAGATCGGTGATATAGCCTCGACGAGTGTCAAACACGGCATAAGAAACGCAAGGCAGCACGCGAAAGCGCGGCCCGTCGCAGTTCTCGAGCGTCCCGACATGGTGAGCGCAAGGCCACGGCGGCCGGTCCGTTGATTCTGGCCGATGGCCGATTGAATTACGGACGATCCGCTCTCCGCTCTCCGCTCAATCAACTCGGATACGGATCGCGTTCACCTCCGGCATCCGTTGTATCCGGTCATGGTTTTTGGAGGAACGACGAACACGCGAATACTCACCATGGTGGAGGATGTCCATGTTGATATTTGTCCACGGGCGCCCTCCACCATGTATCAACTTGTTTGCCTGTAAAAACCGGGCCCCGAGAAGCTAATAGCATGACAGGGCTCCTTCTGCGGGGACCCGTGGAGCTGTGCTTTGTTGTTGAGAGGACATCTGAGCGCCGTTTGACTTGGCTTATTACTCACTAGCTACTTCGTACATTTGCCTTCAAGTCCTACGTTAAGTCTCCGTCGACTCCAGAAACCTGTATTCTTCCGAACCTTCCCTGGTTTCGAGCTCTTTCTTCTACATTCTTTACCCAGCGCCGTTCCTAGTGCATTAAGTAATTGCGATGTCCTAGCTAGACAGCGTTTCGAAAATAATTAGTGTTATGCTCTTTCACCTCTTTAGAGCGAAGTTCTTCGAGGATTCTGCGGTCGGCGCCGTTGGGCATATTTACTATGTAGCTAACCGAGAGCCATCGATGCTTGGCCTATCTAGGCTATCCTTCTTCTAGACGGAAAAGGGGGGCGCACTTCGGCCTGAGTGGGCCTTCTGCCGATTTAGGTTTCTGTAACACCTATTATCGCTTACTTATCTCCAACTTCTATCCAGACGTTACTACTCTCTGCCTAGTATGATGCTGTTATTGGCCGCGACGCTCGTCGGGGGCATTCATAGTGTTTGGTTCATGGAATCCGTTAACTTAGGCATAGGGCGGAGATAGGGCGGACATCGGCTACACATCCCAATAATACTCGTAGAGGCATGACCACTATACGAACCGTAGCCCTTCATCACACTCTGGCGCCGGGTTCTTCCGCAGCCCAATCATGGCAGTCCTCAAGCCTGAAAATCCAAGAATAGAAGTGCCTTACATAGGAATCGCATATATAATACCGACATACAGAATCACTGGCTACTTCGCATCCCTCTGGCAACCGGGGATTTCCGATACCAGGTATTCGGTTTTCCTGCTGCGATGTTATGAAGCACCTTGCTTTGCGTAGTGGCTCAAGGGTAGCTCGGGCTGCTCTCTGAGAGCCGAATGGAGCAGTGGTGATAAGTCCTTGAAGGTCGACGAGCTGGGTGTTGAAGAACTAGCGTAGGCTTCCCTCACAGAGGGATGTGGGATGGGCGTCACAAGCACCGAGATTGACACTTCCGTACGGCGTAGTGCACCACCATGCTGAATGAATGACTATTAGAACCCTGTGAGTATTGTCCACGGCAAGAAAGGGGACAAAAGAAGATGGAGGGCGCTTTACAGGTAGTAGACAGGGTAGAATCGGAGAAAACTGGTAACACCTAACCTGTCTTTTTACGTCAGGATGGTATCGAAGTAGCTCGTCTGCAGGGGATGGAATGATATTCGAGATTGTTAAACGGCTGAAGTGGAACGATCGAAAGGAATACCATGGAACGAACTCCCTAGCCCAACTTTTCGGCTCCTACAAAGACAAGAAAAATCCAAGGTGGAACTCTGTCCAGGTAAAAACACCAGATGTCCAGACTACTTCACCTCATATTCCTGATCACCACACAAATCAGTCTTCCGCTTCAACCGACCTCCACCATCCCCTTTCTACAACTACGACCCCACCACCCGCCCCTTCCAGGGGCGAAACGTGCCACCTCCATCACCTACATAAACTCGCCCACCGCCCTCCTATCAAGGTAGTAAGGCGAACCGCCCGCCGCAGCAGCAGTTACGCTGCTGGCTGAGCACGAAGTTGAGGTGGGGCTTGGCAGCGGTTCCGACGTCCTCCATGACGCTGGCGCAGCGCACGCAGCGGCGCCAGCTGGGTCCGGGTCCGCCTCCGCGGTCCGAGGACCTGAAGATCTCGGCGCGCCGGAAGAGGTCGACGCGGACGCCGCGGGCGCGCCGCCGCTCGAGCGCCCGCGGCGCGTCATCGACCTCGAGGATGTCGTAGTCGGCGAAGAAGAGGCGGGCCGGGTCGATCATCATGCCGCCGCCGCTATTATTATTATTGTTGTTGTTGTTGACGTCAGCGGCGGCGCTGTTACCGGGAGGGGGGGAGGAGGAATAGGCGGAACCGCCGCCGCCGTTGGGCCCGTCCCGGAACGCCACCAGGTCTTGGTACAGGAACTTGGCGACGAGGGGCTGGAAGGTGGAGGGCGGGGCCTGGCCCAGCAGCATCTGGAGCTCACAGTGCTGGCGCGCGCGCGCCGTGGCGTCGCTCTGCTGCTGCTGGCTCGACCCGCCGCCGCCGCCGCCGCCCTTGCCGCCGGCTACCTGCTGCTCCGCGCCGATCTTGGCGAACGAGCGCGCGTACATGTCGCGAACTTCGCGGTTCAACGACGCCAACAGCGCCTGGAACGCCTCGGGGCTGATCAGCGCCGACGACGTGTGCCGGTAGACCTTCTGGTAGGCCACGTGCAGCGGCGACCCGTACGCGCTACCTGCAGGAGGCCCGCCATTGGCGTTGTTGTTGTTGTTGCTGTTATTATTGTTGGAGCTGTTGGCCCCCATGCGGGCCTCGTAATGACTGATGGCGCGGAGCGACAGGTTGTTGAGAACCGTGATGCGGCGGCAAACGGCGCCTAGCAGGGTGCGTATGGATGAGCTGAGCACCATGTGCAAGGCGATCTCGTTTTTCTCAAGGAGGTAGCCAGTCAACTGCGAAAACTGAGTCGGGTTCGTGACTATACTCTTGAATTTATTGTCGTCCAGCAGACAGAAGAGCGAGTCGCAGAGCCAGCTCAGCAGGTCGACTGTCCACTTACAGCAGCCAGCTAGAGCATTAACGACATCTAAGGAGGCCTCAGTTACATGGTTCTCTTCAGACTGCTACCGTGACACGTGATGCCTGCAACTTACCGGGATCGTCCATGGGAGTTGTCGCACCCCTCAGGGCATTGGTGTTGGTCGCAATGGTGATGATTATGACAATGTTACGCAAATTAAGCATGATCATAGCGAGCTTACTGCTAAAGTCCCTAGGCTGATATTCGCCCCTCCAGCCAAGATGTTGTAGGATGCTACAGCAAAACTGCATCTGATGGTTTCTTATGAGGTGATCGTGAGGAGTCTCTTCGGAGTAGTCAACGGTAATTTTCAACAGTCGAACCAGCTCGTTCATCCAATTAGTGATGAACGCTACCCCAAGTCAACGCGTACTCCTTGCCTAACGGGGAGGGGGGGCTTGTAAGGAGGCTTACGGTCTTTATGAGAGAAGTTGCGAGCAATTGCAAGGATATCATCCATGTTGCTACTTGACGTAACAGCATTCGCCGTCGCCGCCGTAATACCAGCCACCACAGCCGAAAGCTGGGCTAAATGAATGTTAGCCAACGGCAAGCGATTCAATAGGTATAGTCACTAACCATCAGTCATCGTCGCCGGATCAGCGAGGGTGTAGTTGATAGGGTGCCACTTGATTTTTCCATCTTCTAGCATCTCAACTAGAGAGAAACTAGTAGGCGACAGCGCGGTTTGGAGAGCTGTTTCCTTCCGGTCAGAAAAACGTCGTGCGTCAACGAGGATGAATACTCACATAAGGGCTCTCCGCGCTGAGAGAAGCCAGCTTCTAGTATCGAGCTGACTCGATCCAGGTTAACTTCTGTAAACAACTCCTCCATGGTGAGACGATCGCGATGTTCCACGCTGCCATCACTATAAGTAAAGCACACGACTTTACCGTGCGATATTACAGAAACGCCAGTAACCATCTTGTTGACTATGATAGAATCGAGCTTCTTCAGCCTTATCGATGCCTAGTTGGAATTAGCCGTAAAATTCACAGAAACGGAGCGGGCTCGTACAGGTTGTGCAGTGCCCGTGGTATTCCTCCTGGAGCCAAGCTGCTCGAAGGCGGGGTGAAGAGTCTCCTTCTGCTCCATAAGCAGCTCCCATCGATCAATTATGCTCTGGACTTCCTGGTTATACGGCGAGTTCAGGGATGGTATGAACGATCGAACCGTCAACACCACTGGATTTGAGAAAGATTTGGTGGCCATCACAGGCACTCCTGGCAGCCATTCGATGTGGGATATCTTGGTCATTGAAGTATCGAGGTGAGAGTTGCTGGCCGCAGCTTGGAACCAGCTGGTTAACGCGACGTGTCTCTGCATCAGCGTCGGCGGGCCAAAATTAAAGCCTCCAGGTGGCATGGCCTGGGAATTTTCTTGCTTAGGAATATTCCAGTTGATCACGACCTGCACAACTCGGAGCTGCTTCGACGTAGTGGCGACAGCGACGAACAAACATTTGTCTGTCAAGTCAGCCGTCTGCGGATCTCGGCATGCTCTTCGAATTACATACTCTTGAAGTCTCCACATATAGCAGCGTGCGTAACCAGATCATCCGCCGAGGTGACACTTTCCAGCTCAAGGGTCGTTTCTTCGATCCTACCCTTATCCGAGACCCAGAACATCTTGAGCACCCCGTTCGTCGTCACGCAAATGAAAGCAGATCGATTGGGATACGGGTGCCAAGGTGGATTGCTTGGAACGGATGTTGTGTCGTAGTGGTAGTTGTTAGCCTCATTTTTGACAGCAGGTCCGTACACAGGATTCAGCTGGAAAGGGATCAGCAACTCCTGGTTTATATCGGTTCGAAATGGGCCTACCTTGGCAGGGTTTGGAGGCACAAGATTCAGCCAGTAGGTGCCTACTACGACATGAAGGTCATCTATGGGGTCAGTGTCCCATCTGCGCGTCAGTGAGGGTCGATTGAGATGGAGTCCGAAGTTGAATATGAGGACCCTGCCCACGGCATCTACGACAGCCAGTTCGGATGAGGTGATGGCCGGGCCCCAGGAGAGATGGACGAGGGGTCCTCCGGCAAGGTTTGGCCATGGTGCAAGGGGGGTTGGCTCGCTTAAACCCCACGTTCCATCCTTGGGATCCGCACGAAGATATCTCAATTCAAGAGATTGACCGTCTGGAGCGATTGAAGCTATGGTGCCTGTTTTGGACCAAGCGATACCCCTAGATCGAAAGTGTCAGACCCCGGCTGGATAGAACGACAGAATAAAGGGGAAGGGCAAAGGAAGCTAAGTTACCGGCAGGCGCCGCGAATGCGCAACTCATCCACTCTTTGGCGTAACCGCTTGCTTGGTGGTCGACCATGAAGATTAAGCGGTACGCCGTCGCCGAAGAGGTCATCAACGTCGTCCAAATCGACCTGCATGGCACCACCACCCATGGGGTTATCCAAAATAAGGGGCATCTTGTTGGCCGCCATGGGTGAACGAAAAGTTATAAGAACAAAGAGTAATAGTGGAGCTCAGACAGCGCGGCCTATTGGTGTATTATTTTGAGTCCAGGTCTGATTAAGATTCCGCAATTAGGTATTTCTACCTTTAGACTCGGGATGAGTAGGAGATAGTCACTGCGCAAGGGGACGCTCAAGTGTTCACGGCCAACGCCCATTGGTTCGGCGGATTATTATAGTTTCCAAAAATCACGCCGGACTCGCATTCTCGGACATCGCGGTATATGATTAATGTAAGTGATAAATAAGTCCGACTTTTGGGAGTTACAATATTTAAATGAAGGAACCTCTGTACTGGGAGATGAAGAGCAAGGCTTACAGCAGCAAAAGTACTTTATGAATAACCAAACACATGCATGGGATGCGGTTCCCAATTGGTACCTAGTGGCTAGAAATGCATGTACAGCATGGCACTGACCACCTGCGTTGCCAGTGTATGCACAGGAAGCCTTGCATTTCTGAGGTGAAACTTTCGGCTCTACATGAGGGACAAGTCACATGAGGCTCAAAAGCTAATGTGGCAGGCTGTGCGGTCACCAGCCACAAATGACGGCGTGGTAGAGAAAACTGGGGGCAGTAATGCAGGGGTTTCAGCGGCCGATGTGGCTGAGCCGACCCAGGAATGTTCGCGCTACATTAGGAGACCCCACAAAATTGGGGAGGGCATCCAAACAACAACGGAGCAACGAAATATGTAGGACGACAGACAGTCTTTTAGATTTCGTATAATAACTTACGGCATGGAAGTGTATGCGATACTGAGCGCTATTGCTGACAACCTGGCTTCGATAGGAGAATTGATACATGCGGCTTCGTGTCGGGTCGGGTAGGTATGGTACGTAGGCATATAGGGGGTCCATTGTTTAGAATAATAATAACATTGAACATGGGAGCTACCAACTGTATGTATCATCTCAATGTGTTAGTTTTCCATAGTCAACTTGGGCCCCAAATTCGCTGCCCACGCTCTTTTCCCTCTCCACTCTCCTGTTTTCCGCAGACTTTGGAACGGGTTGGGTTTGTGCATACTCGGCAGCCAACTAAGCCTTATCCACATTCCCTTGCCCATGCTGCCCTATTCAGCCTGACTTTGAGCACGCTCTTTTCTGTCCCCCTTCACCTCCATTCACACTTACCAACCTCCCGAATTTCAACACTTGAAGTCAACAATAGGGAGTAGTACCTAGGCCTTTGTCGCCAACCACACGCGAACCCGACACGCCTATCGTTTTTCATAGTATTAGCCAGGGTTGAACGCGCACAATCACGCGACAGACCGTGGTAATCCCGAGCTAGTAGAATATTTATCAAATGTACCTCGCACCTATAATAAGCCAAATAAACATCTGCAAGGCGGGTGGTCAGAAAATCCACTCGACAATGACATAAACTCCTGGGCGCCCAATCTTCAACCAACCTTACTCATACAACACATCCACGTCCGCATTCACGTACCTACTTACCTAGACAACAGGTACCCTCTTTAAGGAACACCAATTGCTTCCTCCCTCCCTCAAATCACCTTTGAATAATATTCTTAATTGAGGAGCAGCTGTTGTCTTCCCGTTACTCACATACCTTCTCAATCACGAGCGACCGCCATTGTTGCCGTCGCCGCACCTCATAATGGACTCTTCATCTTCAGATCTCTCTGATCCACCCTCATCTTCTTCCGAACCTCCATCTTCTCCTCTTTCAATGCTTACGGCATCGCCAGTAATTTCGCCGCGCGCTTCTCTGTCGTACGGAGCCGCTCGCCCTCTATCTCCACCTTCGTCGATACCCTCAGGAAGCGCATCGCCAATGAAGTCTTACTCTGATGCCGTTGAGGCTGAAATCTGTGTCAACCCCGACGGCGCACCGCCGGCGAAGCGCAGGAAGACCGATCGGAAGCCGCGAACCACCGAGCATCTGACCCTGCAACCTCCACCAGAACTGAGCGCTCACGATGAAGAACTGCTGGATCAGCTCACCTCGGCCCTCCGGAAAAAGAAGAAGATTGTCATCATTGCTGGCGCGGGAATATCTGTATCGGCAGGGAGTACGTATTTAATGCCTTTCCGATGCGGATTTTTCCGCCAATGCCATGCTATCTCTGAGGTTTATCTATGCTAACATGTGGCCCTGCTAGTACCTGATTTCCGATCGGCGGATGGTCTTTTTGCGACGTTAAGAAGTCAACATAAGCTTAAGGCCTCGGGCAAGCACCTGTTCGACGCCTCCGTCTACAAGCATGACTCCACTACGTCTTCCTTCCATACTATGGTTCGTGAGCTGGCGCATCTTACGAGGACTGCCGCGCCCACTCCGTTCCACCACCTGATAGCCTCTCTAGCTAAGGAAGGCCGCTTGCTACGCCTGTACTCCCAAAACGTCGATGGCCTCGATA
Organism: Monosporascus sp. CRB-8-3; assembly: GCA_004155055.1. Taxonomy (NCBI): domain Eukaryota; kingdom Fungi; phylum Ascomycota; class Sordariomycetes; order Xylariales; genus Monosporascus; species Monosporascus sp. CRB-8-3. The sequence continues at coordinate 44,449 of QJNZ01000132.1, read as the reverse complement.
CGTCTATGCCACCCCTCGCTACGGAAGTCCCACTAAAACCGAAAGGTCCCTGGCCCAAGACGATTCAGTTACATGGGGGTCTAGCTAAGATGGTCTGTTCGAAATGCAGCGAGATTAGCGATTTTGACGGCTCCCTTTTTGAGGGGCCCGAGGCGCCCCTTTGCAAGGCGTGCGAGGAGACGGACAACGTTCGCACTTCCCATGCTGGCAAGCGCAGTCACGGCATTGGAAGATTACGCCCGCGCATGGTTCTCTACAACGAGTTCAACCCTGACGAGGAAGCAATCGCGAATGTCGTGAAGGCGGATTTGCGCGCGCGTCCGGACGCCATCATCGTCGTTGGCACGAGTATGAAGATCCCCGGTGTGCGAAATATGGTCAAAGACATGTGTCAAGTAACTAGGAAGCGAAAGGACGGCATTACTGCCTGGATCAACCTAGGCCCGGAGCCCACAGGCTCAGACTTGAAGGATTGCTGGGATTTGGTTGTCCAAGGGAGGAGCGATGAGGTTGCGACACTTGTCGCGTTACCTCGCTGGGATGAAAATATTGAACAAGGAGCTGAAGTCATCATAGACGACAAGCGACACGAGGAAGCTCTACGCAACGGCCCTCGCATCGCCGTCGAGATCCGCCAAATTGCAGCGGAGGAACGCATGGCTGTCAAGGATGAGTCACGTGACAGCACACCCACGGAAGCAAAACCGAAGTCGATCGAGAAGGTTCAGGGTATGCCTACACCAACCGCTAGCCCTAAGATGCGATCTCGGACGACGCTACCGATGAAATCAAAGGACAGCCAGAAGCAGAGCAAACTCCTTTTCCCCGGCCAGAGCACGAAGACCAGCACTACTACAACCTCTCAAGGCGCAGCCAAGGCGAATAAGAAGGCTGCACCACAGAAGTCAAAACGGACGAAGAAGGCGGCGCCAGTGAAGCCGGCCCATACCCTCAATACCATGCTCAAGTCGACTAAGCCACAAGCAGCCGTCCCTTCGAAGCTTCCGGCAAAGCGGAACTGGGAACCCGACTCGTCCCCGTCCGCGAGCGCTAGGATGCTCCTCCACAACGACTTCGGGCTGCGGCCCAGGGGGCGGAAGAAGGCGAGGGCATCGCTCGAAGCGCAGTTCGCGGTGGACACACAGATCAGGCAGGAGAACGGCACCTACGCGCGGCCCGTCACCCCCACCCGTTCGGAGCACTCGTCCCGCGAGACCATCAGCCCCCCGTCCAAGCCCCGGGGCGAGCTGGGGTCGTTCATAGACTGACTAGGCTCCGCTATGTGGCGTCTGCTGGCCGGACGCTAAAGAGGGGGCGTGGTACATAATACTCCTGCCATGTCCCTCATACCCGGGGGTCGTAACTATTGTTATTGCACCCAGAAGACATCGTCACTTTGTTCTTCTCGGCTTGAGTGAGTACATACGTCCGACTTGCATGTACATATACACGCGCGCGCAACACACACACACACACACATATGTAGAAAGTGCCGTCCTGAACGGCACGAGAGCGGGCGAGTTGTTTTGGTTTCGGCCCCGCGAACAAGCGACGCAAATAAAGTCGTCCGTGGACACCACAGCGGGTGAACGGACGACGGCGTTATCAGGTTCTCTTGGGGGACCGGTTTCCCCGTCGTCATCATATAATCTGAAATGGATAGCCGGTGTACCGCATCTATTTACTGTCCTTTGTTACCCTATACCCTGCATATATGCGCCTTGAGATTAGAGGAGGCCTTGCTTTTACCCCCCGTCCCGGTGGCACAGAGACGGACGAGGACTGACGGGCAGGGTGGTGAGAGAAGAGAGAACGGGAGATAGAACGAAGGGCCTGCTCACTGGACAGCGTATCCTAGCGCCCGCTGTCTGGTTATCGTGGGGCCGTGGTGGGTACATAGATAGAAACGGAATCAGAGATGGACCTACATAGCACGGCGCACGTATCCCGTCGAATGGGACTGTATAGATAACTTCGTAGACCTAGAAGAAGAGACTCCGGAATGCTGAACCCGGTCCCGGCTGTTTATCCCTGTGCCTTACGAGGCTGTTGTCGTATGCTACGCTAGCTACGTATGTTCTGCTACCGTCGTCGCTCCTTGGCGTCCCGGCGTAACCTATTCACGTACTCGCCTTCTACATACATGGTCAACCTAATCCCGGATCCGCAGCATAAGCCCAGGGTCCGACGAGGAGGGGATCGATGAAAACGCGCAGTGGAGCATTCGCGGCGTATAGCGTATCAGTTATAGTATAGTATGCGACACCGACACATAGTACGTACCTACGTACCGGGGAGCACTGCTCAGGTTGGATAGGAGCCGCACTCAGCTGGGTGGGTGAGGCACTTCATGTAGGCAGACATGGTCACGTGCTAGCATCCTCCAGTCACCAAGCATTTCTGCCCTTCTAGTATTCCTAAAGGGAGGGCAAATTTGGCTTTGGCCCAGGAATGTCTCGTTGCCGTCCCACTTATGTTACGAATCCATCGGTCAAATGCACACGCACGCAAGTCCTCAGAATGGGCATGAAATAGTATGGTACGGTGGTATCGTGATTGGTAGTAGCCGGTAGCAGTAGCAGCGGTAGTTAAACAGCATACACGATCTCCCGCCGCCCGCTACAGTGAGTGAAGTGGCCAGATTCCGTCCGGCCTCTCGCTCTCTCCCAACATAACACCCTACCTACCACCTACACACAGCCATGTGCGAGAGCAGTAAGAACTAGCGATAAGTCATCATCCTTTCCGTCCCTTATCACCCTCTCCCTTTGCAAGACTAGGCAGAAAAAGACCATCTAGCTCTGGGCTCTATCGCCTGAGAGACTGGACGACACAACCATCTCCGTGGGATTCGTGGCTTTTCCGTATTGTCAGAAAGACCCGGCCGGGTCCCTCGGGTGTTGTCATACAACAGAGATACAGCAACTTCTTCGTCTCCCTTCCTGGGGCGCTTTTCCCAATATGTCTTTGCTCTTGTAATACCACTAGGACAAGCATGCACGTCTCGTTCGCAGATAAGGGAAAGACTCCTGAACGTTGACGACAAATGAAGCGGAAACAATGTGACCGCATAACTCCCAGACCTCCTTTCCTGTAAGGACCATGCTTTTTCTGCCGGGTATGAATCATGATTCGGGACTTTGAGAAAGGGGGAAAAGTATCTCCGTCGAAGTCTATACGATGCAACCCGTAACGCCGTCCAATGCAGTATGATAATCATGCTAAAAGGCCTCCCGCGTAACGGTGACTCTTTGACCCCTTATGAATCCTGGCCGGTGGCGAACTACTAGTGGCTCAGCTTGGACGACTCCCCACGGGTAGATCCATTGGTGGTGACCGAGCCGGAGCCTTTAGATTTCTGGCTGTCGCCGTTCTGAGCTTCTGCCTGCCGCTTCAATTTCTCTTCTACCTGCTGCTGCTTCAATTGCTTGTACAGCACTGCCAGTCTCGGGCCCGTCATCCTTTGAGAAGAAGCTTTATCGGAGGACTTCTCCTTGTCCTTATCTGACTTCTCTGAAGCAGGTATCTTCTTGGAAATAAATCTCCTATGGCCAAGATTAGCGGACTCCTGCAGTCGGATATTACATATGAGCATACCATAATTTCGGCTTGAGCTCTGCAACTTCGTCGAGAGTCAGACCCGAAGTCTTGTACAGCCCCTCGATGAAATCACCGATATGGGTGATTTCGGATTTTAGAACTTTGGCTCTAGCTTTGGCACCAGGAATGTTAGTTTTGGTACACGACTCAACTTTCTGTACGTGCGTCCAGATCGGTTGCATGAGAGCCTCGATCACAGGGGCATTTCGCAGGTCGTCTGCCTCCTCGGCATCTAGTTGATCCGCCTCGCTACGACGGCTCTCCTCCGTTCGGCGGTGCTTGTGGCGTCTTTCTTCAGCGTCACCGCTATGTTTCCTCTTGGAGTCCGGTCTAGGCGTGCCACCGTCGCCGAGGCTGCTGCGAGAACGATGGTGTTCACCCCGATAGTGAGCACGATCGTAATCCCGATCTCGTTCCCGTTCCCGATGTGGAACCTTCTTAGAGTCTCGAGGAGCGGGGGAAGCGGACACGGAGCCTGCCTTGTCGGAGCGGCGGTGGCCGTTGGCCAGAGAATGGGCAGATTTCTTGTTGTTGCGGTGATGGTTCTCGACGACCTTCTGCGCGTTGACATCGTTTGAATGGATAGAAGTGAGTACAGACAACAGATACTCCGCACGCCTTACCAGGTGGACAGCTCCCGGGGCCTTTGCACCCTTGGCCTCGGCCTGTTCGCGCTCCTGCTTCTTCTCGATCCGATGCTCTTCCAGGAAAAACTTATCCTGCATCCCGAGTTCTTTGTCATCTCGGATCTGCGCCCAAGCGCCAAAACCGTAGCGATCAATGCCGACAAGGAGCATGCCGTCTTCCCGAGGACCCCACTCGCAGCTGTAGTGTGCAGCCTTGGTGGCCTCTGGGAGGCGGAAAGTCCGAAAGTCTGGATAATTTCCGAGGACACGTCGGAGGAGTCGTTGCTGAGGCGGACGTTCTAGGATTGTTTCGGCATTGATCTTCTTGACCTCGGCGAAATCAAACATCACGGCCTTAATGTCCTTCTTGGTCATCTTCTTCTTCGCCTGCTGCTCTTGCATTCGGATCTCGTCGCTGTTCCTCTCCATCGCTTCACGAGCGGCGTTGATGAGGTCTTGCAAGAGGCCACCGATGTAGTCACGGTCGCGATCACTTAGCCGAGCATCGCGCAGAAGCTCATCTGGGCGATCTTCGATAAAGCCGTAGCGCATGAAGGCTCTGACCATATTTCGAGTTTCCTTTTCGTTCAGAGGTCGTCGCGGATCGGAGAGCATCGCTCGCTGTTCCTCAAGACGCTCCTGCTTAAGCTGCTCTCTTTCCCGCTTCTTCGCGATGCGCTCGGCCCTCTCATTGTCGGCGTTGCTCCTCACGCTCTTGAGTGCGGCTCGGCGAGGAGCACTCGCCTCCAGCTCCTTTGCTAGATACTCATCTTGCTTCCTCTTTTCTTCTTCCTCCTTGATCGCGGCAAGCTGATCGGCAGGTATGATTTGGTCCCAGTCCAGGTTGAGATCGTCCACCTTGACGTCGGTGTACTGCATGAAATTGTCCCAGTCGATGCCACCAGTGCTCAGGTTCATGTTGTCATCCACCTTTGTCTTCGTGACTTCGGCGTTCTCTAGGATAGAATCGATGTCAAGCTGTTCCAGCCTCTCCTGGTTGCCGGACTGCTCGAACATCTTTTGAGAGCGCATCTTGAGAACCCATTGGATGTCATCTGCAGACTTGGCCTCATCGATCCTGAGACCCTTTGACTTGGCCTCGTCTCTGAGGGCTTTGCCGTCGTCCGTGACGCCGCGTTGTATAGCAAGATACTCCAACAGAAGCTTGTTGCGAGCGCGCTCGAGGACTTCTTCCTCGATTGTCTCCTTAGCAACAAGACGATATACCGTCACGGGCCTTTTCTGGCCGATTCGGTGAGCTCTCGCCATTGCTTGAAGATCTGCCTGCGGATTCCAGTCGGAATCAAAGATGATGACTGTATCAGCGGTCATGAGGTTAATGCCCAGACCACCCGCCCGCGTGGAAAGCAAGAAGCAAAAATCCGTACTATCCTCAGCGTTGAAGTGGTTGATAGCAAGGCGCCTTGGACCGGCAGCGACGGTTCCGTCCAGGCGCTGGAATTGGTATCCACGCAATCGTAAGTAGTCTCCCAGTATGTCGAGAACTTTTACCATCTGGCTGAAGATCAGCACGCGGTGGTTGTCTTTCTTCAGCTTGGCTAGCAGCTGATCCAGTAACATCATTTTCCCGCTGCTTGCGATAAGCCCTTTGATCTGGTCTTCTCGGCGATCGCTTCCGTTAAGGACCTTCTCTTCCGCGCCTGGGAACATGTAAGGGTGGTTGCTGACTTTCTTCAGCTCCATGACGATATTTAACAAGGACTGCTTTTGGCCGTTGTTGCCCTCGTTCAGCGCTGCGTAATTGCGTGTGAGTATGTTTTTGTAATACTCGAGCTGAACATCAGAAAGCTCGACACGGATGATCTTTTCAGTCTTGGGAGGAAGGTCAGACTCGACAGTCTCCTTCGTACGACGCAGGATGAAGGGGGCGATGGCAGCATGTAGCTCCTGCAACTTGACCTGCGCATCAGAAGCGGCGAGAGTGTCCAGATCTTCGTCGATCTTGACTTTACCAGGGTTCAAGAAGTCAAGAAGAGCAGCCAGTTCCGCTAGGTTATTTTGAATGGGAGTACCGGTGATCAGGACCTTCGCAGGTGCCCCGAAGCTCATCAACTCCGCATATAATCTTGACTCCTTGTTTTTTAGGCGGTGTGCTTCATCGACCGCAAGCGCTTGCCACTTGATGGTTCTCAGGAAGTCCGCATCCGTCAAGATGTACTCGTAAGAGGTGACAAGCACGTTGAACTTCGGCTTCTTGGGATTGCCGTTGAACATCAACTCATGGTCTCGAATTGTGCTCCGAGCCTCAGCATTGCCGAGATACACGACATAGTTGAGATCTGGAGACCACAGGTTGAATGTATCGCACCACGCGGGGATAACACTGAGAGGCGCAACGACGAGGAACGGACCCTCTTGCTTGCGCTCATTGCGCAGCCAGCTTAGGAAAGACACCGTCTGGACCGTCTTTCCGAGACCCATTTCATCGGCGAGGATGACGTTGTTCGCTCGACACCAGTTGAGAGACAGGAAGTTCAGCCCCGTGAGCTGAAAGCCTCGCAGCTCGCCTCCCTTGATATAACTTGGCTGCTTTTCTAATTTCAGGAACTTGCTTCTGGTCGCGGGATTCGCCTCGTATTTGTCAGACGTCCACGATCTCGACTGACGGTCCAGGAACTGGTCGATTTTGTCCTGTGCGTCGTCACTAATAGCAGAAGCAAGCTCCCAGGTGCAATGATCGTACGTCAAACCCTTCCACTTGACAAAGTATTCTCTGCCCTCTTCGCCACTTCGCTGAGCGACGATACGCTCAACTTTGGTGTAGTCTTCTAACGCGTCTTGTTCGCGTTCCTTATCCAGCATGTACTGCTCTCGAGTCTCGGGCGGGATGTCATCACCACCGAACTTTAGATCAATCTCGTACTCGATGATCTTTCTATAGTAATTTTCCAGCTTCCGCACGCCACGGTAGCCACGAAGCGTATCCATGTCGCTCCATGTATTGTGAAGATATGACTTGCCCTGCCACTTGATATTGTACTCGAAGTCATCTCTAGTGGCGTTAAGCGTCAATTCGCCGCCGTCTTTGACGCGGTGGCCGACGACCTTGTCGATATACTGAGTATCCTCAGCCAATTCCTCGCCTGCCCAGTAGTTCGGGGTGGCTTCGTCTTCGTCCTCATCGTCAAGATCGCTCTCTTGGTAGTTCTGGACTTGTTGGGCAGCCCGCCTGTTCGACCATCGCTTCTCGGCATAGAACGAGGACGATTGTGGTTGGGACTGTTGGCGACGGACCTTCTTTATGAGCGTCCGAGCCCGAGCTCCTCCGTAGTTGTCGGAATCAGAATCGTGGGCAGGAGTTTGCCTCGAAGGTGTAGCTCGTTTCGAGGCTAGCGGGGAGATGTGGTGAGCTTAATGGTGACCATGACAAGTTATGAGGTCAATGACGCCGACTTACATTGCCGTGATATCTGGTCGACACGGGACTTCTTATTTGCCCGACGACTCGTAGGAATGACATCAGATTCAGAATCGTCTTCGTCTTCATCAGAATCGACCTGTACGTTGTAAGGGTTATTATTGGGACCAACTATAGTCGTGAGCAGCTGACGGCAGAGACCTACGATCTTAGGTTGCTTCGTGGGCCGTGACTACGAGAGGAATTAGCTTTATTCCCCGGCGTAAGCAAGGTCTCGGCGAACATACACTTCTCCGCAGCCCATACAGCTCGGGATTCTCTCTTATGTATTCATCCTCTTCGGTAGCGGCTTTACGCTTGGGGACACGACGAGAATCGTTGGAAGTCGATCTCTGATCATGGGGAGTATCGCTCTGAGACGGAGCGGGACTCTCCTCCATGTCGAAGTCGGCATCGTCAGAGGCATTGTTATCATCATTATCACTAGATTGATCGGACTCGGGGTCTATATGTTGTTGAGGGGATTCGCGCCCATTAGATGACGGGGAATCGGAGGGTTGAGGAGCAGTATTGTCGTTGACTTCGGACAGATCGCTTTCGCTGACACGGTCATCGAGTATTATTCTATTACCGTTCTCAACTAATGGAGAATCATTGCCATTGGCGGAAGCAGACTCCGGGGGCGAGCTTGACATTGTGCTCGGTACTTGGTAGAGCCGCCTGCTACAAGACGACGAGATTAGCTATGCTATGATACACGGTGGAAACGGCGCACTATGGGGGTTGGAAGAGAGAGCAGGAAATGGCGATCACAACGAGGCTAGCGAAGAGCGAACATGTCAAGCAATGAGCCCAAGAACCGACCTGGCGCAAATGGACCAGTCGGTTGATGGATACAAGGCTGATGTTTGATGGACAAGACGTGATGAAGCAGTCAGCGATGGAAGGAGGCCAACCTGGGAAGACATGAACGCGTCGGTTGGATCAAGGATAACGAAGTCCATCCAATTCAGTACTCCTGAAAGTACCAGAAGCCATGAAGACGGCGATGGAACAGGTCACATGTACGCGACTTGAGGATGGATTCGATGTCCAGTACAGGCGGAACGTGACAGCGAGTTTCCAGCCTTGTGTAGGGACTCGTAAAGAGTGGGATTTAATTTTAAGGACTTACAAGTCATCAAAAAGAAGTGACTCCCAGGCAACAGGTCAAGAGAACAAGACGTGTTTCCTAGGATGGTGTCGTAGTTGAAGGAACAAATGATGTACCATAAGAGTGGTGTGGTTTTATGTGTGCGGGTGGGTGGTTGTGCTGCTGGGACTTTCTTGAAGGTGAAGAGCAGGAATGGAAAATGGGTCAGTTGGGCCAGGCAGTGGGTGGAAAATCGAAAAAGAGTGCACTACTAGGAGTTAGGTAGAAGGGAAGTACTGAGGTACCTACCTTCCCAGTACTGCCCGTGCATCAAGGCCCGTTCTGCACCGCTCTCCCACTCCCACTCCCACTCCCACTCAAGGAACCAAAAGCAGCCCCAGGTTCTGCAACCCCCCTGCACCCTTGGGGCCTTGGTAGGCTTGTCAGCCAATCAGCTCCATAAAACTGAGCCTCTAGGCTCGAAGAAGGTTAGCGGAGTCGTAGATGCCCCACAATATATCAACTGTACGGTCTGGTACGGTCTGTACCGCACCTCCAGTCCCCCGGGCGCCAGATCCCACCTGATGCTATATAGGTGGAATATCAAATCGAGCACCGAGCGAAATATACAGATGACGATCCCGCAACACTTTCTGCTCTCATATTGCTTCCGCTGTATAAAGAGATGTCATTTGGATTGCCCCCGGCCTCGATCTCGGACGAGGAATAACAAGGCTACAGGAACCCGACGACCTGACTTCGTCCGGATTATCTGGGTACTTAAAGTATGTAGGTAGCCTACGACCGGGACACATGTTAGGGTTGGACTCACGCTGTCCCTCTTGTTTTGTTGGCACGGGCTAAGTTATCAATAACAACCTACTGTCCATTAGATGGCCTTACCAATAGGAGATAAAACAGAAGACAGCATGGCCGCTTCTGTTGGCTGCCATCGAGTTTATCCACTACAAGGGAGAGGCTGTTCAGCCCACCTCTCCGGACGGGTACGTGGGGCTTACAAAGCCGGCTGACCTTAAGTTGTCCCAAAGTTCTGTTTGTTTGGTAGTCCTAAATGGAAACTACAGACACTGCCAGGTCGTCATCAAAATAATTGACACACTTTCGTAGCACCCACTAGCCAAAAGTGTGTCAATTATTTTGATCAGGACCTGACTGCCAATGTGGCATTCCAGACTTTTCTTACGTTGCAGTACCAGAGTAAGTGCATAGGTAGGCTTTGGGTTGTTTGTAGCTTCGATAGTTGCGAGACGAGTCACATGTGCGCACGCTCTAGCAATCGACTTCTCTCGCATCTTGCAGGAATATCTGCCACTCTTACATTCTGCAAAAAATCAACAGGTGTATCTGGCCCGGCATGTAGGCCAAGCATGATGTTCTTCATCTTCATGGAACTCAACATATAACATGGGCTCCTAATATGATCATCCGCTGAACAGTTGCAGAACACTAAACCAGGTTAAAATAGAACAGACAGGAGAGCGGATAAAAACACCTACCAATGTAGTTAGATCTTGACTATTTTAACCTCAAGTTATTCCAAGTAGTCAGATGGTTGAATTCCCAACTGCTAGTTAGGGCGCCTCGAGGAGATCTACACGTAGCAATAGAGGCCGTCCAGGTATCTCCCTGCATATGTGCATGTAAAATACAACCTGGAACCTATGGAGGGATGTTTAGGTAGTAGGTACCTTTGACCTGAACATTACGTAAGCCATGGTATTAACCGGATGTCACCAGATACACCTGTAGGTAACAACAATTGCCCACAAATTGGCTCCTGGTTAAAGAACGGGCAAAGTGTAAGCCCCGACACCAAGAGGCTCGAGGAGAATTGAAGCCTCCAATGGCAAAAAGCCTCAAGGTTAATAACCAACATAACGGCCTATGAGAACGTGCCATTTATTAAGCGGCGACCACTGAAAGACCCCGCAGTCCAATCAACAAGAGCAACAGCAAAATTGCCCCTCAGTCCTTGTCCACAACTTCAAAATTCATCGTCGGCTGCAACACACGTCACTATCAATTTCCGACGGGCCTTTTTCTATTCTCTCTTATTCCTCCAGATCGGCGGCACAAGTGCATCGGAGATAGTCTGCGCTCAAGACTGACTGTGTCGCTTCCTCTTTTAGGAGTAGACTCTTTGCATTCACCATATTCCTTTTCTCCTTGGCATTTGAGACCGCCGTTCACCTACGAACGAACCATCACAACACCCAACCCGCTGTTGTCATCGCCGTCGCAGGCATCTGTCCACCATGGCGTCGAAACTTACTCGGTAAGCAAACATGAGTGCTTCCTTTGAGATACTGAAAGAGCTTTGCTGATCTCGGGAATTCTAGCGTTGCCATTGTCAACGATGACAAGGTGTGAACCCTTGCGACAAGGGAGATTACGAACTCGAACCCCCATATACTCGTTACCACACGTGCCATACTGCTAGCTATCAGACCCGTTTCCGCTAATATTCTATCCTGACAGTGCAAACCCAAGAAGTGCCGACAGGAGTGTAAGAGATCGTAAGCAAGATATATAGCATCCATTACTGGTTTTCTAAATGGGCGCTTATACGAGTCCTACTAGTTGCCCTGTTGTCCGCAGCGGAAAACTTTGTATCGAAGTGACTCCCGACTCTAAGCTCGCCTTCATCTCGGAGAGTCTCTGCATTGGTTGTGGTATCTGTCCTAAGAAATGTCCATGTAGGTTACCGTAACCCAGCCAGTCAGTATTGCAGAAGCTAACCGGAATGATAGTCGACGCCATTACCATCATCAATCTGCCCACCAACCTGGACACCCAAGTTACCCACCGATATTCCGCTAACAGCTTCAAACTTCACCGTCTTCCTATGCCCCGGCCCGGTCAAGTTCTAGGACTGTAAGCAGCTTCCACATATCTCCTAAGCCACGAGCACAGATTGTTTTATCATTCGTTCCCCTGCCCTCCTACGGATCTTACACGCAAGACGCGCGGACGAATAGGATCCAAGTGCTTTGCTATCTGGTCGAAATTACCAGCCATTATCTATTGGCTCTGCAAAGTCAATGAGCATCAGCGAGTTACGGATAGGAAGCCCCTCTCAGCACCGGCAACCCCAGGGGACCATCTCCTTCGGAGACTGTCTGGTCACCTGACCATGATATTTTATTTCCTGAGAATGGCTATTATGCATACGTCTTGCTTTTCGATAACCGCTACATTCCACGTTATCCGGGTAATTACTAACCGTAGTTGTAGTGTCGGAACGAACGGTATAGGCAAGTCTACTGCTTTGAAAATTCTCAGCGGAAAGTTGAAGCCGAACTTGGGCAAATATGACAACCCTCCTGATTGGGAAGACGTTATCAAGTATTTCAGAGGTTCTGAATTGCAGAGTACGTCAATTATTGTTGGCCGCGCAGTATCCATACGGCATACACAGGGGGCTTACGATTCTATTAGACTATTTTACCAAGCTGCTGGAAGACAATCTGAAGGCCGTCGTCAAGCCTCAGTATGTGGACCAACTTCCCCGCGCCGTTAAGACACCGAACAAGACCGTCAGATTCTTGCTTGAGCACCGGGCCGCTATAGGTAACCTGGATGAGGTGCTTGACGTTCTCGAGCTCCGCCACCTGCTCGACCGTGATGTGGACAAGCTGTCCGGTGGAGAGCTTCAGAGATTCGCCATTGGCACTGTGTGCGTCCAAAAGGCAGATGTTTACATGTAAGTGTCCCTGGGTATCTATTTGGTGAATCGCTAGAAGAACGCTAATTATCACGAAGGTTTGATGAGCCGTCGTCTTACCTCGATGTCAAACAACGTCTCTCAGCTGCGCGAATGATCCGCTCGCTCTTGGGTCCTGACAACTATGTCATAGTTGTCGAACATGTAAGCAGCTTCTTTTTATGGTCCCCCCAGTTTCCTTCTCCTGGGTGTGAGTAACTCGTTGTTTGGAGTACTCTTAGGTCCAGAACACCGGAACACTCCCCAGAACGCCTGAGTGTCTCGCCCAATTCGCCTAGAGGCAGTACGTACTGATCTCCGTATAGGATTTGTCCGTGCTCGACTATCTCTCTGATTACATCTGCGTACTCTACGGTCGGCCTGCCGTGTATGGTGTAGTGACTCTGCCCTACTCAGTCCGTGAAGGCATCAACATCTTCCTCGATGGCCATATCCCTACGGAAAACTTGCGATTCCGAGAAGAATCTCTGCCCTTCCGTATTGCTGAGGGCGCGGATGATTTCCAAGCGTCCCAAGAGCGTGCCTTCAGTTATCCCAAGATGGAGAAGACGCTTGGCGACTTCAAGCTGCGCATCGACTCTGGTGATTTCACTGACTCAGAGATCATCGTCTTGATGGTAATATAACGCACCGACTACGCTGGTTAATAAGTTACTAATGGCGAAAACAGGGTGAGAACGGTACAGGCAAGACTACCTTTTGTAGGCTGTTGGCTGGTGCCCTCAAGCCTGACGGCACGAAGAGGGTCCCCGAGATGAGAATCAGCTTTAAGCCTCAGACTATTACTCCCAAGTTCGAGGGTACCGTCCGCCAACTGTTCTTCAAGAGGATCAAGCAGGCTTTCCTATCGCCCCAGTTCCAAACTGACGTCGTTAAGCCTCTCAAGCTAGACGACTTCATCGACCAGGAAGTAAAGAATCTGTCTGGTGGTGAACTGCAGCGTGTGGCAGTTGTTTTGGCTTTGGGTCTACCGGCGGATATCTACCTGATCGACGAGCCATCCGCTTACCTCGATTCTGAGCAGCGTATCATTTGCGCCCGTGTCATCAAGCGTTTCATAATGCACGCGAAGAAAACTGCGTTCATTGTCGAGCACGATTTCATCATGGCTACTTATCTGTAAGTTCAACTTTGCCCGTATACACGGATTCCGAAGCATAGAGGATTCGGGGATTTTGGGTGCCTACCGCTACTTCGCTATATCCAAAAGAAAAGTCGCTGACCCTGCTACAGTGCGGATCGCGTCATCGTCTTCGACGGCCAGCCTGGTGTTGATGCTCATGCAAATAAGCCCGAGTCGCTGCTGACCGGATGCAACACCTTCTTGAAGAACCTCGATGTTACCTTCCGTCGCGACCCATCCAACTACCGACCCCGTATCAACAAGGCTAACAGTCAGTTGGACCAGGAGCAGAAGTTGAGTGGCAACTACGTAAGTCTACATATCACCCCCCGGCATCGGCTTGGTCAATATCACTTTCAACTAACAGCCGTACCATCACAGTTCTTCCTGGAGGAGGACAACAGCTCTTGAAACCCCGGGCGCCCCGGAGCGTAACGGCCATAACAAGTACGGCCATCGTAATCATCGGCATACATCCGATCGTCACGCACAACCGAGTCCCAGCGTTATAGGTGATCAAAAGCGGCGGGGAAAGGGCAAGCGTGGGGATGGTAGCGGAAACGGCGCCCATGGATCTCCGGGTCCCGACGAGGGGGATGCCGCAGAGGACAGCGACGAGCCCGACTGCTAACACAGGTGACGGCAGTCTATCCCCTGTTTTATGCCTGGTCCTGTGGAGATAAAACGGAGCACAGCCATGACGGGAGAGATGTCTCCTAAGGGACGCGTTTCTAGTAGCGCTCGGGCACTACTGCTTTGACCGCTTCGGAATCGAAGTAAAGAAACGGTCCTAGTAGGGCATTCGGCGAGCTTCGTCTCTGCAGATTGAGGGGCCGAACGGGTCAAGCGGGTGACTGCCGTCAGTCTTATCTATCGTAGTACAACCGTGTCGGGCCGGGCAATAGCCATAGTTTAGGGTACATAGGAGCAAGTCGACTACATAGAGTAGGAGAGCTGCTCACGTGACTTTGAGAAGTTGAACGTTGCTAGAAGCATAAAAGAGAATTGAAGAATATGCATTCCCGATCGCCCGCACTTCCGTATCAAATCACGGGTCACGTAGAAGGAAACTATGGAAAGCACACTAGCATTATTACAACTATTCTACGATTCAGCCTTCGGTTCAAGCAAGCAGGCTGCGGGAAGTTACAGCCGAAGCAACCGGCGGTTCTTGTAGGCCCTCGTCAAACCCAAATGCTTGGAACCCGTCATCCCGCATTCGAAGCTCTTCCCGTTTTACCACCGTCTTTTCAGTTACAAGACAGAAACAAAGCAAGCCGCACCCCTATCGGTAGCATAAGAAAACCCTCAAAAACCATCAAAAAGCGAACCTAGCCGGCACCGACCCAGCTGAGCACCGACCCGAGCAGGCTAGCGAAGGGGACGACGTACTAGTTCACGCGAAAGAGACGCGACGGCGGAGATGTCGATGTCGTGTGGCTAGGTGGACGGGTTGCCCTCCGTAGGCGCGTCACCGAGTCGCCAAACCCGGTCCTGAAGGCGCACGAGGCAGGCGGCCGTGATGACGATTAACGATAGAAAATATCCGTCTTATCTTGAGTCCGAGCCTGAGGTTATCAAACCCATAGCACATAAGCGAGACGACAAGTGGTGGTGCGTGTCGAAAAACGTACTTTAGCTGACATATTCTACTTGCTCAGCGAGACCACCTTGGATATTGGCTATTGCTTAGTCGTCCGTGGAGGGGAGATAAGAGGGGGAAAAGAACATATAGTACGGAGGTGGCAGACAGTGCGCCAATCAACGTCCGGCCCCCATCTTGATTGATGGAAGGGCCGCGTCTATTACCCCTCTTGCGGCTACAACCGTTGGTCCTGCGGCCTCTACGGGGGCGCGCACTGTTGACTCGGTGGCCAGTACCTCAAGGCCAGCCAACTTAGTATACCGTTGCAGCTACGTGGTGCTTGTGGGCGCGCTGGCGGATGTTTCTAGTCCTCTTCGATCTCG
Organism: Monosporascus sp. CRB-8-3; assembly: GCA_004155055.1. Lineage (NCBI taxonomy): Eukaryota > Fungi > Ascomycota > Sordariomycetes > Xylariales > Monosporascus > Monosporascus sp. CRB-8-3. Next base: position 28,876 of record QJNZ01000132.1, on the reverse strand, counting down.
CCCTCCTCGCTGCCGGAGTGCACGCCCGGGTCCTCCTTGGCCGGGGGCTGCGGCTGCGGCGGTTGGACTGCTGGCGGTGTCCTAGTCTTGTGACGTCCATCACGGTGGGGGGAGCGCTCACGCGGTGTTCTCTCTCTCTTGAGTCTCTGTACCTCCAGAGTCAGTGACAAAATCCTCCAGGCAGAAAGTTTTGTGGACTGGAAGTGTGGCATTACCTTTGAATCCCTGGAATCGCGACGATCCAACTCATCCTCATCCTCTACCCTGCGACGCCGAGCCGAGGTGGGACGCTCATCGCCATAGGGCAGTTCCTCGACAGGACCCCTCTCCACTCGGCGGCGGTAGGACCTCTCGCGCTCTTCCTCGCGGTCCCGCCTCTCTCGATCGTAATGGCTTGGCGGATCGTCACGTCGAGACCGGGGGCGGTACTCCCTATCCCGATCTCGGTCTCGCTCTCGGTCCCGTTCACGATCCCGCTCACGATCCCGTTCTCGGTCACGATCGCGATCACGCTCCCGGATGTCACGGTCACGGTACGAATCCGAAGGTCGACGGTCAGACAACAAGCTTTCGGCCATGCTAGACTTACGATAATTCTTCTCGCGTTCCGCGATAGCCTTACGGCGATCCGCCTCGTAAGCATCGGGCTCTGGGGTGCGACTATGGCGTGGTGGGCGCGCACGTTCACTGCGGTGAGATCGATCTCCCCTATCTCTGTCTCGATACGTACCGCGATCAGGGGATCGTTCGCGGCGCCTATGACGCTCCCTGTCTTCTTCCTCGCGTTCTTTCACACGCCGCAGTACCTTCTCGAAAGCGCCGCGGCGGGCTTCCTCGGAGTGGACGGCCTGGAATTCGGGAGCGCGGACAAGGCGCGGCCGCACCTTTTCCCAGGTGTCATCGGCCACAAGAGGAGGGTCCAGATGTTTGATGTAGGAGCGCAGATCGTCAATGGCCCTCCTTTGCTGGCGTTCGGAGTGCTTGTCCTCGTCGGAACGCTTGGACTTCCTTTCTTGGAGCTGGAAACGAATCAGCAAGTATGACGGTGCATAGTACTAGCTCGGGTACGTACCCGTTCAAATATGAGAGTAAGTATATCGCGATCAATGTTAGCAGTTCGCCCATTATTCTTGAGGACTGAGGTAAATTCATCAAAAGTTGTCTTGGGGGTAAACTCAAAGCGATTGTCCTGCCGATGATATCAGTTGATGTTCTAATGTTTGATGACAAGCATGCGATGTGACCTACGTCCATAACGTCCAATATGTCGTTCCTCGTTCCTCGCAGGGCGCGCTCCTCCTCTTCGACAACGTCCCAAAACAAGTCAAGGGGACTCGAGCCACCTTGACCGCAGATGTTTATGAATCGCTCGTCATTCTCAATTGACGGGAAGATCTGCTTCCACTTAGTACCGGCCTTGATCTTCCCGGCTCTCCGCAGCTCTTGGAGCAGATCGACAAAGGCGTCGCGGTTCTTACGCTCAGCGCGAAGCCTCTTATTCTTCTGTCGCTGGCGGGTCTCGTTGAAAGAGCGCTCTAGAGCCTTGATGTGGTTTTGAAAGGCAGTGAGAATGTCAAAGTTCGTGAGAGTCTTATATTTCTCCTCGTTCTGGAAAGGGGCAGTTGCTTTCAGAATACCTTGAGCTTCAGACCAACGGGTATAAGGCTCCAGCTCGAGCTTGGGGAGCAGCTCGATGAGTCCATCCATGGCGCTCTTTCGAAGATTCGCTTGGTTCTCGACGTGGGCCTTCTTCAGCTCGACGACGTAATCTTCGAATAGTTGACGTCGCTCATCTTCGTCGTTAGTGGAGCGGAAGATGGTTTCCCGTTCGATCATGGGACGCGCGGTCTTCCAGCGCGTGTAATACTTGATCTCGGGGTGGCTCTTGAGCATGGTGGCAAAGTCAGCTCGCAATTTTGCCAGTCTTTCCTTTTGCTTTTCCTTATCTTGAACAATCATATCCTGGCAGTACTGCTCGAAAGCGGCCTTTCTATCCTTGGGATCTTTGATGGCGCGATACTGGGGGTCTTTGATGGTAGCGCGCATGGCCTGCTCCCAGGACCAGTCGGGCTGGACGCCGCTGCGGCGAAGCAACTTGATGAAGGCCGCGTGGGCTTCTTCGGGGGTTGCGTACTCGGGCTCATTGGTGGCGGGCACGAAGGCCTGGGCGCGAGGATCGTTACCGTAGGTCAATTGACGGGATTCGGGGAAGACTTCTCGTTGCTCGCGATGCTGGTCATATCCCGAACCCTGATAGCCGCCTCTATCACCACCGGGAGTATACGGCGTTTGAGGACTGTCACAGTCAGCATTGAGACAAGCAATTTGTGTGAGTGTGTGTGTGTGTGGCATAACTTACGCTGGTGTCGAGGGAATACTATCTTCTCGGCCGAGCGCCTTCCTGTAGACCTCGGGCATCTCCCAGGAGCTTTGCTTGGTCTCTGTGTTGTACCAATACTTGCGACCGCCCTCGGCCGTATATTCCTTCCATGGCTGGTTGGCGAGAGCGCGTTCGGCGGGACTCATGAGCTCCTCCGGCTTGGTCCATTGAGTGGCCTTAGTGATGGAATTGTAATAGTAAACGCGTCCATCGGGACTTTTGTATTCCTGCCACGGGTTTGGCTGGCCATAATGGCCATTTGCCCCATTCATCATGGTGAAGAGCGGTGATGCCGGTGCTGGTCCGGAGATACAAGGAAATGTCGGAAAAGTGAGAGGGCTTGAAGGGAATATAAATTCCTAATCCCCAAAAGAAAGATATATGCCTGTTGACTGAAGCAGACGACCGACCCGTGGAGCCTCCCGTATGAGCTAAAGACGCAGTGATCAGGAGGCGCGTTGTCTGCTAATTTGTGTTTTGGCGCGGGTTGAGGGATCAGGAAGAAGGTTTGGTTTGCCTTCAGCACTAAGAGGAGGCTGAAAAATTAGGTATTAATTAATTTCTGCGGGTAGCTACGAAGTACCCGGGTACTAGTAGAAAAGTAACTAAAAGGAAAGTAGAAGAAAACCAGAAGGGTACCACCAGCCACAATGCCCCACTAGCCATGTGGCTGGAAGCTCCCCCTAGCTCTCCATACATACATTACATACATGCATACATACATACATACATAGTAGATGCTCCAGAAATGGAAGTGGACTTGCATCTCTCGATTCCAGTCCCATGCGCTTCCTAAACCTCAGCTGGCGTAATTTCTGACTTTGCGCAAACAGAGTCAACGCGTCGCATCTATGCCTAGATGCTTCGTGACTAAGTGACGACTACCAACTACACAGTTCTTCCCAAGTCCCCCCACATTCGAGACTGTCCAGCCCTTAATATCAACGGGGAGAATAATGGAGGAGGACGCAAAGCTGGACTTGGTCGACAGCTCGAACCTCACCTATTTCATACCCCAAGCTACCAAGTTTCGACTAGAAGATGAGTTAAAAGACGTCAAAGGGCCACACGAGGATGCATTTAAATCAATAGAACGCCGGGAGTCCCTATTCTTCGGTAGGCGCATATCTCCATTGCCTTGAAGTCCACTTCTCACCGTACTCATTCCTAGAAACCCAGATGAATCTGTCGACGTCTACCTCGTTCTACAAACACCTCATGTCCAGGATGACACTCTCAGGACTTCTTTGGAGAGAATAGTCATAGATCTCGAGGCTCAGATAATAAACGGCGGTAGCCCCGAGCGCGACCATCCGCCGAGCTCGGAAGTCATATATTCGGGTACCGTGGACGACTCGGAGGATCCCTTTATAGTGGCCGACGGACCGGCCGAAAGCAGCCATGATGAGAGATTCATATATGCTGTTTGGAAACTGCCAGTGTTCCTCGGGAGACCAAGGATAAGATTACAGAGCCCCTCGGCCGTATTCACCGCCACCGCAAGTCTGAAGCCCGCGGATGCGTCGGTGGTATCGAACGAACTTCGAGGTGGCTATATGCAAAGCGGTATGCCGTCTGGACTTAATCTGCTCGAGGCATTCGGCAACGACCCTGGCCTAAATGGTGTTAAACCTCGCCTATCCGCGCTGCGTGTCTCGTGCGTAGCCCCAGTCACGCAGCAGGCGAAGGATCTCCTACGGCCGATCAAATCGCTACCGAAGCTATCTCACCGCATCTACCCAGCGGCACACTCGCGCATACGGTTTTCGCGCCCGAACACGGCAACTAGCAGCGCCGCCATAATAGCCATGCTTGAGGTCGACTTCACGCCCTTCTTCGAGTGCGAGATCATGCTCGACACCGTTAAGCTTTCAGTACGCGGGGGCGTCGTCAACGACCTAACCCACGAAGCAGGGCTGACACTGCCACTGTCCTGCGTGGCGCACGACCACGTCACGTTCCTCTACCGCATCGCGCCGGCGGAGGAGGATATAATATCGAGATACCCCACGCGCGAACTCGACATCTCTATCGGGGCGGTGGCGCTCGTACAGCCTGGCCTCTGCGAGCCGCGCCTCAGCATGGCCTGGACGGCCACCGTTGACCTCACGCTGCCCCTGAACCCGGGCTACGGCCCCGCGCTGCAGCCCATCCAGCGCTCGCACCGCCCGAGCCAGCTGTCCATCGGCGGTGGCGATAATACCGCCTCGCTAACCGCGCCGGCCGTTGCGCGTCCGGACTCCCTACCCTCCTTAGAGGCAGCTGCCGCGATGCGCTCCCCGGAGACATCGCTCCTGGACCTCGGCCTCACCGTAACCGTCTCGGCTCCTCCGGCGACGCAAAAGATCTATCCCGGCGACGTCTTCGCGTGGAACGTGTTCGTCGTCAACCGCGCGCCCGCCGCGTCCGCCACGCCCACGGTGCCGAGGAAGCTCGCGCTAGTCCCCATCCCGCGACGGCGCCGCGCCGAGACGCGCGTCAACAGGCCGCCGTCCGTGTCCTCCTCGGGTGCTCTTAGGCCCCATCCTCTCAATCCCCCTGCTCTCCCTGCCGACGCAAACGGGCACGGGCACATCAAGAGGGCGTCGCAGCAACAGCAGCAGCTGCCGCCGCTGCCGCCCAACAAAGACCGCAGCGTCGCGGACGCCGTGCTCGACGAGGCGGTGGTGCACGCGATGCAGCGCTGCAGCGTGCTGGACGACGCGCCCCTCGCCTCGCTGAGCGCCGATGCGCGCGTCGGCCCACTCGCACCCGGCGCCTGCCACGCCGTCGAGCTACGGTTTCTGGCCCTGCGCGCCGGCATCCACGCCGTCGAGGCCGTCCGCGTCGTCGACCTCGGCAGCAACGAGCACGTGGATATAAGGGATTTGCCGCTGGTCGTGGTGGAGAGTCGGTAGGGAAGAGGGGAAGGGGTTGATAAGTGGATAGGCGGATAGGGGGTTCAGGAAGGAGGGGATAAATGAGCCCGGTAAGGCGACTAATATGTGAGCGCTATAGAGATAATTCACTTATTCCCGGCGAGAACGGGCGTAGCCATCAAGCATTCTAACTATCGCTGATTTTACTTGACTCCGTATGATGCCGCCGCAACAACCCTGCCGACCCCGTGGATGCCGAGACCGGGTACAGAGCTGTCGGGGGATGATTAGAATGTTCCTTGCACCTATAGTATCTCTTTTTGGGACTTCCGAATAGAGAATTAACCACGATCAAAGGTACGGTATCCCCGGCAACGGCCTTGCAAGCTCTTAAGTAGTGCTTAATTCGCATCACGTCCCTTGACAAAGGGCGAACAGCGAGAGGTAGGGAGCAGATGCGGCAGCAACCCCCCGTGGCCTCGGCGCGCACCCCCATGCCTAGGCGCGGACCCGAGGTCCTGTCTCGGGAGTTGCAGCCCTGGAGGTAGATGGCTTCTCCTTGTTGGAAAGATAGAGAGATGCCTCAGGGAGAGGGGAAGGATCCCTTAGGCGGAAGCAAAACATACTGGACCCGACCCTGCCCAATACATCGCAATAAGAGCCCGACAACCAGAATCGAGTCAAACGGGCTGTTATGGTCTATCTGGTTAGTTGTGGTGCAGTGTTGGGACGCTGGCTCTGTATCGTGTCGAGGATACCATCTTGGGAGACGTCGGGCTAAACCCCGACTTACGGCACGAAGTTGATTTGCGACACCGGCTTTTTTGCCCTTTTGCCTTTTTTTGCTCCCTTTCCGGGCTTCTTCTTCTGTTATCTTCTTTTTTCCCCCCTCTTCTTCCCGGCCTTTCGTGTAAGAACAAGGCGGCCTACTGTAGAGGGATAGGAAAGTGGTAGTGAGTGAGCACGCAGCATCACTTACTGCAACAATGGGTTCGATCGTGTTCGTCCGGGTCCGCGTTCGTCGCAGCACACGCGCCGGGCCTTGGGGTGTAACAAACTCACTCTGATCTTTACTATCCCCCCGTCCTCCCTCCTGAACACCGCTCGCTACGCATCGACTGAGCAACGGAAGACCCGCGCATGGAATCTTTCGTAAGCACTAACCAGCGAACGGCCAGAGGCGTTTACCGGCTACAGCGGGCTGAGCTCTTGCTAGTCCAGACTACTGTTCAGCTGGTGGAAAAAGCAGTCTTCATGTACGTAAGACTGAAATGAGCGGTGCCACATCAGCAACTTCCGGATAGACCGAAAATACTCGACCGATGCCGTCTCACTCGATATTTCGCTCCTATTTCATTCTCTCCTCATAGGGGTTACTCGCATCCAACAACCTCATGTCCCGCTAGTGAGCGCGCCTTTCCTATACGAAGCGACCAGGCAGCGGTTGCTGCCCGGACGCAGCACACTCCTACCCCCTTTTCTCTCGACGCCTAAGCGGCTGGTAACGGCCTCGACAGGGAAGGTCCAACTACCTACCCAGCGCCTCCGTACCCGACCTCCTCCTCCATAGAACCGTCCTGGCCTGGCGTCGTGCGGCTCTTCCACGGCCTACCTTGAGCATCGGTGGAAGCCAAATCGCGGATTAGGGAGGAACGGTCCGTTGGCGTAAAACTCTGACCCCTATAAGCGAAGCCAAATATACTTATGCATGCCTACTTCGTATGCCCGCACCGCTTCGCGACCTACTACAGGAGTAATTGGACTTGTTCATACAAGGTCGACCCTAAGCAACGCATAATTAGCTCCAGGTGTCAAAATAGCCGTCCCGGTGCATGACAATATAAACTCATCCTGGACGAAGCTTTAGAGTACAGAAGTTACAACCTCTTAAAGTCCTTTGGATTCTTTATGTTGCATTCTCTCATACCGAAATTTCACTAAGTTTAAGAGGCTGACACTTCATAAGCATACCATTGATATTTAATAAGGATAATATGGACCTCCAATACGCCGTCCGTTTTCTTGAACCCCCCTCCCCCCAAAACTCCTGCGAAACAAGACGAAGAAAGACGAAGAAAGACGAAGAAAGACGAAGAAAGACGAAGAAAGACGAAGAAAGACGAACCAACAGCTTCATCTATTCCTAGACGTAATCACTGCTCCATGGCATCGCCCTTTTCGGCATCCTCGTCATCGCCCCACAGGCCCTCGAGCTTGAACTCCTTGGCCCACTCCGTCACGATCTCCTTCTGGTCGGGTATCGCGCCGCTCTGGGTATCTGCCGTCTTGCTAGCCGACGCCGCGGCGACCGGCAGGACGGGGGCGTCGACCCAGCCCTGGATGCGGCCGTCGCGCCAGTCGGTAATGACGGTCATGGCGGCGGCAGGCAGGTTGGGGACGCCGCCGCGGCCGAGGCGGCCGCGCTTGCGCGCGACCTGGACGAGGAAGTCGGTCGTGGGGTCGCCGTCGGCGTTCGGCACCAGCGGCGGCAGGTCGTAGACGTTCATGAGCTTCTGCAGCAGCTCGGGCGACGCCGACAGCCGCCTGAGCAGCAGCGAGACGGCCGGTACTGGGTCGTCGATCTGCTTCGGCGGCACGGCGTTGAGCAGCACGAGGTGCGCGTGCGCCTCGATGGCCTTCTTCTTGTTGTTCTTGCTCGTCGACTCGTCGCCGTCGGACGCAGAGGGGAAGACGATGCCGGGCGAGTCGAGCAGAGTCAGCTGCTTGTCGATTTTGACGGCGCGAATGCTCGTAGTGACGCCTGCTTCGGCGCCGGCGGGGCAGGCTGCGGCGCCTCGGCCGCCGAGCCGCGAAAGCAGCGCGTTAATAACGGACGACTTTCCGACGTTGGGATAGCCGATGACACCGACGGATATGGGTCGCTTGAGCTGCTTCGAAGCGGCAAAAGATTTCAGGGACTTGAACAGGGCCGTGGACGTGCTCTGAACAGTAATATCGCGATGGTTGAAGGTCTGCGCGTTCGGTGCGGAATTGGATGCGCGCAGGGGCAGGGTGGGGAAGTATCTTCGCAGATGGGTGAGCCAGCCCTTGAGTACCGGGGACGGGATCAGATCGACTTTGTTCAGAATCAACATCAGTCTCTTCCCTCCGCTCGCAGCAGCCATGACCATGCGTTCGACTTCTCTTGACCTAGTGCCTTCAGGGTCACGAGCGTCGAGGACGTAGAGGACGACGTCGGCCTGGTCGACCACTTGCTTGAACACCTTGTCATAGGCTTTCCTTGAAGACGTAGTGCCGGGCAGTTCCGCGCCTCCCTCTTCTAGATCCATATCACTATCATCGGACAACTCGTCGTCTTCATCCATGTCATCCTCGCTCTGTAGTTCCCGGTCGTACTTCTCAGCCGCCGCCCTTGCCGACGCGATGAGGGCGGCCATCGGGTTCGACTCATCCGCACCGTCCTCATCCATCATGTCATCACCGCTCCCGCCGAGGCCTTCAAAGTCGGCACCTTCCGCACCCTCGACGGGCTCCTCGGCATCCTGGTCTTCTTTGGCGCCGGTTTTCGCAGCTTTGGCCAGCTCTCTCCGGCGCTGCTGTTCCTCCTGCTTCCTTCGGCGGCCCTCCTCAATCTCGTGCAGGATCTTCTCCTTATAGGGGAACAGATTCGGGATGCCCGGGTCCTTCTTTAACTTGGATTTCCATTGCGGGTTCTTCTTGGCTTCCTTCTTGGCTTTGCGCTGCTTTGCCGCCGAGGCCTTCTCGATCTTGTGCCTTAACCGGACGGGCGTCCGTTTAGACTTAGGCTCTGCAATTAGATTCGTGTTAGTCAATTAGATAAATTTTCAATGGCGTAGAGAAAACGAACTCTTAGGTTTCGTGATATTGCTGGCCATTGCGATTCCCCGTTGAAAAACTTGAGGATGGTAGAAATCACCTAGTAGACTTGACTTGCCGCATGAAATCTTCCAAATGTTCACCAAAAATTCCAGTTCTGCCACTACCCACCGCCATTACTGCCCCGCTAAAAAGTGTTAAAGGACCCCCACCAGCACCCCCGCGGCACACTACTTGGATGGCTAAGTTCGCCTAAAATGGGACCCTGAAAAGTTAAAAAGCCTGGTAGCTTCAGTGGGTTTGATCGCCCACAAGGGGGCGGTTCGGCCGCTGGCGCCACCACGATAGCCTCCGACACTTTCACGGCGGAGTTCCCTAAATAGGCCAACACCGCCGACGGAGCCAGACGTCATCCTCTTGTCTACACCTTCTACACCTACTTTTATTCTTCAATTGTTATAGGTATTTATAGACATTTCACGGTAGACGGTGTATATCGCTTGGCTCTCGCTATCATCTTACTATCATCTACTACGCATATACTGAAGTAATATCACCTAATCCTCTCGGCTCATCACAAAAATGTCTTACACGGCGCCTCCGCAAACGCTGAAATTCAGCGGGTTACTGTTCGACATGGACGGAACGATAATAGATTCTACTGCGGCCGTCGTCAAGCATTGGCATACGTAAGTAGTTGCTCACCCAAAAGGGGCCGCATACCCCCTGCGACTCACGCGTAAGATCAGAATAGGAAGGGAGATTGGCACGGACCCGGAGGTCATCCTCCAGACCTCCCATGGCCGCAGGAGTATCGACGTGCTGAAACTGCTCTGCCCTGAGAAGGCGAACTGGGAATGTGAGTACCGATATATAGTGGTAAGGGGTGGCTGAAGGTGATTCTCCCCATCTCTGCCCGCGACCTCCCTCCTCCCCCCGCCATCCACCGCAACCCCCTTGCTTCGTTTGAAAGTGGCGGCGCTGAAACCGTCGCGTCCCCGTTCTACAGATATCAGACACATGGAAGGGTTGCTGCCCAAGCTATACGGCGGGGACGCCGTCGAGATCCCCGGCGCGCGGGCGCTGCTGGACGACCTGATCGCGGCCGGGGCGCCGTGGGCCATCGTGACGTCGGGCACCGTGCCGCTGGTGACGGGCTGGCTGGACGTGCTGAAGTTGCCGCACCCGACCGTCCTCGTGACGGCCGAGTCGGTCGAGAACGGCAAGCCGGACCCCGTCTGCTACAACCTTGGGCGGATGAGGCTGGGGCTCGAGGGCGCCGCCGGCGACGTGCTGGTTCTCGAGGACAGTCCCGCGGGTATCAGGGCCGGCAAGGCCGCCGGCTGCAAGGTGCTGGGCCTCGTCACGAGCCACACCGCCGAGCAGGTCGTGGCCGCGGGCCCGGACTGGGTGGTGCGCGACCTTTCGTCCGTCAGGATGGGCCAGTGCGACGGCAGCTCCGTGACGCTGCAGATCTCGGAGGCCCTCGTCTCGTGATGCCTGTCCAGGGTGCCTCAGGAGCAGAAGAGGGTGCCTACGAAATACCTACCTAGGATCATCGCTGCCAACCGATCTACCTACCATGGTACCTTACCTACTTCTTAGCGTCTCTAGGTAGGTAATGTGACCCAGAGGCAAGCAAGATAAGCAAATTGACCGTACCGGCGATGTAACCCCGTCCCCGAAATTGAACGGCGACGAGACAGAAAAATAAAGGAAGCAGAGAAAATAAGAGAATAGAATAATTAAACCTAATTGTCTCATATGGCAAAGAAGGAACCAACGCAACGCAACGCAACACATGGGCGCGCACAGTCAGTGCTGCTCGACTCACACCAGGGGAGGGACCCCCCGTTCTCACATCGCACATGCCCTCGTATGGGGAGATTTGGACTGCGGGATGGTCGCAGACAAGCACGGGGTACGAGGGCGGTACCTGTGCGACGGCCCCCCCTTTTTTTTTCGCATTTTGGCATCACCACCACCAGCAACATTCATTGACTGAGGACTGGGGACTGAGGTTTGGAGGAGGTGGTGGAGCCGGCATGAATCCTTCCCGGATCATGGCGGCGGGGACGGGAAACCCCCACTGGAGGGCATGATGATAGATCATAATTAGACTACACTAACTAGTTACCCTACTTAGATAGAAGGCGGCCTGAGCTTAGATAGAAATTACGTTTCTTTGCAAGCCCGAATTTCGATGTGGCGGTATCTGCTTCGCAGTGGGCGTTCGTCGTCGGCGTTAATCATGCAAATATTTGGCCGAGCTGGGGGAAACATGGTCGGTTGGCTGGTGTTGGACAAAAGCGGTGACGGTAACTACATAACAGTGTGCGATAATACAGTAGATGGCATTTGCTGGCGATGACGATGAGGATGATGATAGTAGCGTAAATGAGAGCAGCGCTTCGAAAACTTGGCGAGGCTGGTAAGTTGATTGGTAGATAATAACTTATTATTACTTGTCCAGGGCGGACAGATGAACGAACGAATGGGAGCTCTTTTCTTTTAAGAGAAAAAGCCTCCCAGAGTTGGGTATTCGGGCCGCCAGCTTGGCTCTAGCTCCTTTTTATCCAGTTGATCACCACGACTACGTATATTGAGATCTTGCAGATGGTCTGGGCTTTTCCCCGGAATTTCCCCCGTGGTTGTGTCCCATGCAGGTACATATTGACGTACAGGCTTAAATGGGGATCTTATTACCTTAGCAACAGTGTGAGTTCTAGGGGCTTTTTTAATTCTCTTCGCAGGGGAATCATTAGATCTTCCTCCACCGGCGCCAGCGCTTAGTACGGCTTGTCTTCGGTCTTTTGTTATTAACCAACGATGCCGTAACGCGGAATGGCGATCATGGACGCCCCAGGCCCCGTTTGTCGTGGTCCACGTAACAAAGTTAGGAATTATTTTTAAGATGGAAAACTCACTGGAGATGCGGGAAACTGCTTTACCAGCTCTGGCTTAGCTATTGGGCTAGGGGTTTTCGCCCGGCGTAATTCCTTGGTTATGAAGCTCCTGGATCGCCTGGTAACTGCTCCCCCGCTCTGTCTGTCACGAGCCGCCGTCAATCTCACTGAGATTAAGTAGAGTCGATATCACATGCAGTAGTGGAGAGATGGCAGTACCCTAATGCTCGTCGACGGACAATTGGGGGCATCTTAGTTGCTGTAGTTGTTTATCGTCGGGGGCGATTTCAGGCAGAGGTTTTTTGCCTTTGGTCGCAGAAACAAGGCATTCTTCTCTATTGCAAGTTGCGCTGATCTTACGTGCTTTGCGCTGGCCTTGTCACATACCTAGGTAGTTCAGAGACTCCAATTCGGGTCAGGCTTTGTCGTAGATCTTGCTGCCCGGTGACATCTCGTGAAGCCACAGGTAACGGGAAGTATGTACATGTATACGACGCGATGTATGCATTGCATATACTACCTAGGTACTCTATATAGCTCTCTGGAAAGAACATGTATGCAACCCTTTCGCGATCGCCGTGGTGATGTTCCACCAATCATCTGGACAGCCCGAGGCCAAGAGACCTGTCAAGATCCCCTCGGGGAAGGTACCCGCACGGTAGGGACGGGACCACCCTTTATCAACCATTCCCGTGTCGAAGTCTTCGCCAACGCCCCATGGCCCAAGCTAGAAGGACGACGATGATGGGATTGGGATTTTCGGCCAATACGCTTGTTCCCGATGCTGGATGCGCAATACTGCCACTTGGCCGTATGCACATCATGGAGTAGGCAGATTGCACATCCGCAATCCGGGCCTGAGAGGTATCAACTGTCTCGTGTTCTGTCCCGTGAGCAACGAGACTCATGTTACGCTACGTATCTTCATGTCTCACAGGAACGGCATCACGAAGTTCCGTTCTTGGAAACTTTCTCCCAAAGCTGCGGATCTGGCTTGACTTAGCTCTGCGAAGCGTCGGACAGAGCGAAAGAACTTAACTGCGGAGACGGATAAGCGCGACCGGTTGGGATAGTCGCAGGAGTGTATATGCCGGTACGTACGCAAGTACGAGTGGAAGTGAAGAGGCAACCTACCGGTTTCGCGCAGGCCTGGCCGGCCAAGAGTCCACTTCAAGTACCGATGGGGGGATGACCACCTCGAAGGCGCGGGTGGTTGCAGCGCCCCCCTTGCCGCGCAGTGCCCCCACCGGGGAAAAAGAAACCTGGAGCACGCGTCTATATTCTGGGTCTAGATGGGGACCTGGGAAAGGTGGTAGTACGGGCCGCAGGGGTATTTTCAGTTGTATACTCCACCCGCCCACTATATGCCATGATACGTACGCTATGTATATTCCCATAGATTTTCCATTGGATGCAACATTCCGTAATATCATATAAGCGAGCAAATCCAGCTATTGAACAGACGGTCGATCTTTTTGCGGCGCCGACTCAAAACTGGCATGTTGTGCCCTATATAAAATGTATGGGAATACCTCGCCAACCTACGATAGCATATAGTGGACAGGTGGAGTATACTAACTGAAATACAATTGCGACCTGTACCAAGAATGAGAGAGGCCGCCGCCAAGAAGGATCTCCGCGGTTGACAAATTATTTCAGGTCGGCGACCTGAGTAACCCACTAGTCTGTGAAGCCCGAAGCGGCGCCTCACTCCAGGTAACGATCTTCCCAGACCCAGCGATGCAGGGAACAGAGCCGGCACTGCTGAAATGCGAGATGTGCTGTACAAACCGTATTCCGGTAAGCCATAGACATCGTAGAAACGTACTCTCGCGGCAGTAATTGGCCAGTTCCCAGATACAATAGTCCGCACAGTGCACCTGGTAACAACAGGGGTGGGCTGTAAACCTTGCTCTCAAAATTTCCCGCGCTCAGGAATGTTCCGCACCGCGGATAGAGGCTACAGTTTTGCCGTGAGCGAAACGAATACGGCGAATCGATCGTGCCTCCAAGAGTGACGTGTCTATGGTGAGCGGACAATAAGTGGTGGGTAGTGGTGGCGCTCAGGCCAAAAGCAACAAGCGCCCGTTTAGAAAGACAAACAAGATCTCATCGTATGCCCTTTCCGATCACGAACGTAAACCGACTGTGCTAGAGAACCGTGCTCAGAACTAAGCTGAGCAAACTAAGAGTAATGAGAAAAGTGTAGAGAAAATGGTTCAACGTTGGTTGGCAAAGGGCTCTGGTGTTAGGGACCTAAGACCATCTGCCATCATGAGGAATGAAGCGAACGGCTCCCATTAAAACGTTTGGAGCAAAGTTACGAAAAGGATCCACCTGGGGATAGAACCAGTGAACGTTAAGAGACACTTTCGCCGCATGGGGATAGACTCACGATAAGACGATCCGTCTACCGGCAGATTCCTAGCAGTTGCCCCCTTCTTCCAAGTCACCCGGGAGCCCTTTCGTACGTTGCTCGTACGCACGGCTCAATGAAGGTTTCTGTTTCTCAGGGGGATGAAAAGAAACCGTGACCAACAGTTTCCACTTTTCCACGAGCAACCCACAACTATGTATGCACCTACTTAGATAGGGAATGTGACAAACTCCTAAAGTCAGTCAGTTTACAGTGAGCTCCTATCACCGAGTTTGTCCTGCCGGATATATCACATCATTCAAGATTGCACAGAGCGCGATCACGCCATGGATATCCTCTTCAAATACTTCCTGCGATGACTCTGCGCTTATTCCCCCCCCCCCCCCCCCTTTTTTCGAAAGCGGAACGCCGGTGACCTAAGGGATGAATGCCGAGGGGTCTGGGAGCGCAGTGCGTAGTAGCAGAGCGGCTAGAGCGGCGCCTCGACATAACCGTCGACCAACGGATGGCGTCAGCTTGGTTGTATGTATCTGATGCGGCTCACGCGTGCTCTTGAATCCCGACGCCCGTTCGTCCTCGCTCCCGAACGAGGGAACGATGGGGTTGCAGGAGATAAGATCGTCACAAACCGCTTAGAATATCCGTGTCGGCTCTGCCTATCTCTCCACATCATTGACGGTACAGGGCTGAGACCGGCCGGGCCAGCCAGCGTCCTATCCTCGTCCCGTCCCTTCCTCAGGGACGATACCTATCGTGGGTAACGAAGGTAGGGGTCACATTCCACACTTTCTGCTTTTGTCTGTATGTAGTTGCGAGCCCATAAGGGGGACGGGGCGAGGGGATAGAGAGTGATTCGCGTGGCCACGGACGTGGGCGGAGTGAGTGGAGAAAATTCGGATTACAGCCGTGACGAAAACAGATGCCAGATGAGAGCTCAAGAAGGTACTTCAGGATACTTTAAGGAGGGATCCGCACGTCCCCGGTCGTTTAGGCCAGTCTTTCCGTTTTTGGTGGCTGGTTTATTACCTAGCGCTACAAGGGTATTCACACGAGCCTTGTTCCACGTGGCCGCTCGGACCACCTAATCAAAAACCCCTGTCCCCCAAAAGGTTCGGACGGAATGCAGCCCCACAAAAAGATTGCAAGTGTGTTAAACTTTCCGGCCCATCCGCATGTTACGAGTATGTCTTGTGAGAAAAGGGGAATCCGATGCAAAATGTATGCTTCAACACCATATGCCCGCCTACTTGTTACTGCCTTAACATCGTTAGGGGCCAGAGAATCAAGAGAGACACATTCAGGTCGAGACTTACCTACACGGGGTCTAATACGCTGTAGAAGATGACAGATAGCCGCCGTCGGCGGCGTGGACAAGGCATCCTGCTGTCAGCAAATATAACTACCAGCCTGTGCATGCCGATTTCTATGCTCCCTAAGAGCCCGCGTATTCCAAATTTGAGGTGCTTATTTGTGGCAAAGCGTAGGCAATCCAGAAATATGACCGGAAGATTAATGGTGGCATAGGGCAGCAACGAACTTTTGTATGGTCGCAATGATCACACCTCAGAAGGTCTAGACGTTGTGGCTCGGCGGATGAGGTACGCCACCATGCTGCAATCCCTATCGCCATACGTATCGGCGATGGGGGCCAGCTCAACACAGAAGCGGGTGCTGTTTGCAAGTCAACTCCAAGCCTATCGTGCGGCGGGGATTCACTCCCGGTTTGGTTCACAGTCACCATTATCATGATACCGTGTATGCACCCTAAACTATCAGCTATGCCCCGAGCGCCTTGAATTGAAGAGAGAATGCAGGGCCCGCGGCTATTGTTGTAGTGCCCATCCGCCGTTGTGGTATTCGGAGCTGAGACCCGAGTATTAACTTTCAGCATGGCTGATGGGCATCGGAGAATAGTCCCTGGTATGGATGGGGCTCAAGCAGCAATATATACCATAATACATATGTGGGCGACATTGGTCGTCGGTCGCAGAGGGAAGCCGCCGCCGGAGGGGAGTGTGACGCTATCGTGAGATGCCCCGCGGCGGGTTACGGTGGCCCGAGTAGGGTTGAGACTAGCCCCGTAGACCGCGGGGGCCATGAAGAGCACTGCTCAGCTAATATATTACATAGTATAGAGCAGAGAGGCATTCTACTTTCGGGCCCGAATACCCTCGTACGTCCACCAATGGAGATCTGAAAGCTTGCCAAGCAAACACAAACTGCGCGGTTCAGTGCTTGAGAATCGGAGCGCTTTGCCGTTTTTGAGCTACTACCTCAGCCGTGAGAAGTATCTTAGAGAAAAGTAGCCTTCTCGCAGAGAAAAGCCCCCAGTTCAGTACGGTTGAGACGCACGTACCAAACGTAGCTGGAACCCTCAGCAGGTATGGTTTTCTAGTCGTAGGTAGGTGGAGAGATTAGCGCGTTCAGCGGGTAGAGATCTACATTCGTGAATCCACTCGTTGCGCTAGAGTAGTAAGTGCCCCATCTGTCTTTATCGCGGGTAGATACAGTATGGATTATTGCCCATATTCGCCGCGGTAACGAAGATCCACAGGGCCCTGGGGATTGGATGCCGCATTATCGTGCGGGCCTAAGTAGGTAATAGGCGATGAGAAGCAACACTGCAGTGCTTTCGACCGATTCGCTGGCGAGGACAAGGTCGTTGTTGAGCACCTCGTTCGGTACATGAGCGCATCTCAAGGTCTACCCGATTCGGCCAAAGGATGGCCTCGAACAAGTTTCGGATTTCCGGGGCCCACAGATCTCAAACGAGAAAGACCTAGCCAGGAAGTTCACAATCCCAACCCATAGGCATAGGGATTTTGCGGTCAATCCGGTAGTCAGCGGTACGGCTGTGGTCCAGCCGGATCGGCAGGCGACACCCAGGACTTCGCTATTCAGTCAACCTCGAAGAGGTTCTCACCCAGGAGATCTAGCCGAGTCGACAAAAGTTTCCTTGTTATTTCCATCGATTGTCATTGGCCGAAAACATGCCCCTGGATCTTGAGAAGAAAAAAAGGCCCTGAAAACCACCAATTATCAAACGAGAGTGTCGTTGCAAGAACAGTGCATGCATTCACTTTCAAAGTTTAGTACTATGCGGTACGTAGACTAATGGTTATTGATCATGCTGCCATGCCAGGTTGTCAGGTCCCAGCGCTCTGGCACAACTTTCGTGGTTGTTGGCCATCAATTAGGCCTGAATGCGAGAGCCGAATAAAAGTTCCTTAGGATTAGGTAAGGTTGGCTCTAATGCAGCAATTTTCTAGGTTCCAGCATCCCTCGACCCAGGGGCCCGGCACCAATTCCATTTGGCGTCAATGGGCCCTGGCTATATCGCACATCTTAAGAATACACTCCCTTCAATTTACGACCGCTGTGATTCGAGAGAATGTCTGCCGGTGCGACCTGCGCGTTCCGTTTCTGGTACCCGGGTTCTAATAATATCGGGACAAGATACGGCCCTTATATAGCCGTCGTCATAACCGAACCAAGAGAACACCACAGGCGCTTGAAGCCATTCCAAGCAAGACGTGGGGTAACAATTTCGACACCCGCTCATTTGTGTGGCCTTAAGTCTATCGCTGCACAGGTCTTCGATATCCTTCAACAGAACAAAAGTCCCATGATGGTCTAGGTGTGATCGAAAATCGATTTCAGCTCATTACTGGCGTTGACGCGAATCGCATCATACGATTTGCTGTAATGCATTCTGAATATTCGACCATTTGTATCAATAAGCTTTGGGGGATTGCTTGTTAATGATAATAATTAATTTGTTGCTGCACGATTTGGAGGCATACGGGGGCGATCTGATTGCAGCGCGGGTTGCGTGCACCAGTAAGCCCCGTTCAGCTTTACCTACTCCTGACCACCCGTAGACGTGGAGATCGGAACGGACGCCGGGAATAGCAGCACCACACCTGCACTTGCAGGCTGCTCAAGTAGTGTAACACGCCGCGGCCCTTGCGCCCTCTCGTTCAGCCATAGGAGCACTGCCCGTCCAGCTAACGTTGCACGAACACAGCTACGATCTCGCTAGGCGAGCTAGATTCCCAAGTAGGTAATGTTTACGCCTGTGCGAGTCTTGCGTATAGGTAGCTGGGTGCGCACGGCTGTGAAAATTGCCGAAATCGGGTATGTATGGTTGCGATTACAGGCTACAGCTGGAAGGCGACAAGGCGGTGGCTACGGAAGGGCATTCCGGCCGCCAAGACAACGTTAGGACGCGGGTCGGCAGGAACATGAGAACTGGAAATAGACGGTTGGGATGGTTTCTCTGGCCTAGACTCCAGAACCGAGCCCATGGTGGTATTGACATTACGCTGTTGGCTCCTTGATGAGACGATTTGGGCGGTAACTCTCCTCGTGGAAAGATCCGCCACGGCCGGAGTGGTCGCCGGATAGGATCGCGAGATAACCGAATGGCTATCTAGCAAGAATCATGCGCATCATCATGAATACAACGCCCGTTAGCATGCTGCCACGATGTAGGTAGGAGCTAAATATATGTAGGTGTCGCAATACGCTTTTTGCAATGGGCGAATCGTTGAACTTATGTAGGTTGTTTAAGGTTGCATGCGGCTAGTATCCCTATTCGTATTCAGCAAGACGACGTGTCGGTATATCTAATTTTAAGACACTACTGTCATAGTCTTTACACGTCGCTATGCACATCATTGCAAGGATACCCCAAGAGCCAAAGGATTAACCCGTAGTAAGGATGACTGTGATGGTACAATGAGATCGGATATCCGGGCAAGAAGGAAAAGTAAAGGCTATATGTTGTGGCATTATAAAGCCAAAGTTGCTATCTCCAAGTGTTCACCCAGGAGCCCTATATCATGATGCACCATACTAAATCCAAGAAAGTGGAATTATGTTACGTAGCGCCAAGGACCGGGGGAAATTTCGAATTCTATATCTACCAACCTCAAAAGCCGAGATAGCTTTTCACCCTTTATGACGACTGTCCAAACACTGGTAAAGAGTTTCGCAAGTTTTGACAAGTTCAGGTGTATGTAAGTTTCAGGTAGTGGTTGTAGACAACTAAAATCTAGCGCAGGGGGGAAAGGGCAGGGAAAGGGGGGGGGTCCAAAGGCTACATACAGACAGGCATAGACGGGGCTGAACATGTACCTACTGTATGCGAATAACTGCAGCTTTACGAGGGGGATCCCGCCACGGAGAATGTATTAGAGGTAGGGTGTGTTGCACAGGAAGCACAATACGTACCGTGTCCGATTGAGTAGTAATATCATTTAGAAGAGCACCGAATCCCGCGATCCTGCGTTCGCCTTATTGTAATGTCCTATATACTCTAACTACATATAGATCTTCATTGTTGGGCTACGTACCCGGGTAGTATACTACGCAGTTAGGGCTCAGATCTAAGCGTGCAAGGTCCCGGGCGGGCGCCTTTTAGCGTGCAGCAATCCAATGTCGGTTTCAGGGGTAAGAGTATCGAACTGGTGAGCGCCGAAACGCTTTGGCACCCTATGTTGGGATAACCCCGCGGAAATTGCCCTTAACGTAGATAATCGTTCGAGGGCTATAGGATAATGGACTCGGCTTGGATTAGGTGGGAAAAAGGCGTGCCGTCTTGAGAACCTAGAGAGAGAGGTTTTAGACATTGAAGCGTCTCTCGAGTTCCTTCAACAATCCTTCTGATAGTAGAACTCACAGACTCATGCAGTCCATCACGAGGGCCATGATGCATGTTCATCAAGATGGATCGAAGCAGAAGCACTAACTTAAGCCGCAGTAGGTTTAGAAGCCAACAATATATGCGTACTGTTAGATAAGGGAAATGCGTTCAGATGCACCTTAGCCGTAACATCAAATACCTCCAATACATCTGTATGCTGATCATCAGATTACCAGACTGTCCAGCACAGTGTAATTCGTAGTAATTAAAAAGCTTGTAGCTGCCCCATTCCCCAGTACGGGTAGACAAGGATCTCAAGGTACTGACTGACCTGTTCACCCGCCTAACTCGATGGGGACTGCAGACTTTCATTTTAAGTAGACTAAACCAAGCTGCATCGCCGCGCACCTACAGATATGAGGTCAAGTCGGTTGCGAACTGTAGCACCTCGAACATGATAAAAGATACTGATGTACTTTCAAAGATCACTTGATATTTTGCTTTACTCCATGAACAAGCAGTAGTTATTTCGTAACGAACTGTGGAAAATGATAGGGTGGGTAAGTAAAGGAAATAAAGTATAACAACATCTTGTCGACCATCTTGTGTTACACCTTCTCATCGGCCTTCCAATCGTTTCACTTCAGGGTACTTCTCTTCTCTTCGGTGGCTCTTCCATACTCTTTTCAATCGCGCCTGGCATTGATCTGCCGTGTTCGCTCCCTGCGTAACCAAGCAACACATCTTCCCTCCCCCCTCTCGCCCATTCAGGTAAGTACCTCTTGGGATTGTCCAGTTTATCAAACCCACATTTCCCCATCGAAAAACATAAGGACGGCCCCCCTCTCGAGTCTTCAGCTACCTGTGGCCCTGCTCCCCTGGTGACCCAGCATGGCCTGAAGCAGGGGTGGACCGCTGCTGGGTTTAGCTCGATCCACCTCGCCAAGAGGGAAATCTCCCTCGGTACCCTTTCCGGGCGCTGGCAATGGACATCCTGTGAGCCAATTGGAGGAGGGCTCTGAGAAACCCCTGTCCGCGGACGGTCGATGAGCTTTTGCCCCCAGCATCAAAGACTCTGTATTTGTAGTATGTACGTACGGGTATGTCCTGTCCGCTCCCGGGGTCCGTATGTACATGAGTACAATGTGTGATGGGATGGGGATGTGCTGATGCCCTGTGGGGTCGTGTCTGGCTGGACGTGCACCCGGCACCCGGACACAGAAACTAACCATGTGTTGCTCAGGGCGGCCGCCGCCACGTTCCCTAGGCGGCTGCCAGAAGCCAAGTCAGCGCTTGAGCGACGGCTCCCCTGCTTGTAATCAAAAGCCCAAGGGTGCATTGCAGCTCCCTCTCTTTTCCCGTCGACCACTAGCCATCGTAGGGAAAGAAAGGTGATTGTTGGTTGGTTGACGTGGGAGTACATTAGGGTACCCTCCCACATACAATGCCATCCCGTCCATCCCCCGTCCCCCATCTTGGTCCAGCCTTCCACCTCCTCCAAGCAATCTCCTCTTCTTCGCGGTACCGCGGAAGTACTCTTGTACTTCTTACCTCCCGGGCGACGATATACAGAGTGTTCTGCGCTGCCAAAGACCCACAGACTACATCTACACGCCCCTCCCCTCCCTTTCCGCCCTTATGCGACTCCTTGATTTGTTTTCTGTTCCATCTTGACTCTCTGTCTCTGTCTCGTCGATATCTCCTTGAGGAGTTCGAGTGAGCTCTGTCTCACCTGGGAGTCGGGCACATCTGCACCTCCTTGAGCCCTTTCGCTTGCTTTTATACCCACGTCCCCTCGAACGCCGGCGGTGTTGATGGTGTTCTCTGCACCTTCTCATCACGCTCGTTATCAGGATCTGTCGTATCCGGCCTTTATAACTATCCAACTTCCAGTCATTCTTTAGCGAAAAGGCTTAACTCGTGCCGGACCGATATAAGTCAGTCTATATATATATATATACCACGATCCTCCAGTACTAGAATTAGTACGCTCATTCTGGACAGGCCACGACTCAAGTTGCGGCTTCCAGTCTACTTGAAAGTGTCGCATCACACTTTCTATCTTATAAATTCCTTATACGGTCGACCACGACCCCCTCTCACTGCTTGTAGCAACCATGGATATGCAATTCTGTGGTCAGCAGATGAATTTCTCCCCCGTGTACGGCTTTCCGCCAGGGCAAGGAGGCTCCGTTCCATATGCGGAAAGCCAATACCGAATTCACTCTGGATTTCCGGGTCTTCAGTACATGTACCCATATCAACAACCACGTAGCCATCTGATGGCAGAACACGCTTCGTTAACCGATGGCAAGACGGAGTCGAAACCGCGGTTGACCAAGGATGAAGTTGACAAGCTGGAAAAGGTGTTTCAGGAGAATCCAAAGCCTTCTAGCTCGGTGAAGGCTCAGTTGGCCGACAGCCTTAGGTTAGAGCGCGCAAGGATAAACGTATTTATTCCGACTCTCCTCGTGGTGGGTTGTTGCTGACTTCTTCAGAATTGGTTCCAAAACCGCCGGGCCAAGGCGAAGCAGGAGAAGAAACAAGAGGCATATGAAGCTCGAAGAGCGGCCGAACTGGGCCGTTCAGAATCAGCTTCCCCACAGGAGTACTGTCTGAGCGACTCGACCGAGTGTTTTGGTGATAACAGTCATCAGCGCATGCAGCCTTCCTCGGCACTGTTCCCGGATGCAAGCTCAAGCTCTCAGACTTCCAGCACGGCATCTAACCGAGCCCACGGGAGGGATGGAAGCGTCAGCCTCGCCGACTCAGAGTCTCCCGTCCTTCGGTGCCCGGAACCTCAGCAGGACGACTCCGATGCCTTGCAGTCCTCCTTACCGGTCGAGTTTGCATCTTCTGGGATGAGAAGCCTTGCCCATCAATCCCAGCAAGGTTTCGCGAACCATGAATCCTCGGACGACCTTACCTCCTCGTTCCCTGGCCTGAACCAGGATTTGGATCCTGACGACCCGCTTGCATCTCATTTTCCAGGGTTCAACTCAAAAGAGAAAGAAATGGCAACCTACCAGTACCACAACTTGGTCGCAGCTCGCTTCCCTAGTTCCCGGACGGCGTCTTTCACCGAACAGGACACTTCCAGAGTGAACGATATAGAGAGGTTAGGCACGAACGACAGCGCTCAGGAAAGCTTGAGGGGGTCCGAAAATGGCGGACACCTTCAAAACACGCCCAGTCCCAGTGATAGCTTCAAGTCACCACCACCTCCCGCGAACATTGCCTCGCGTCGAAAAACATCTCGTCCGGCCGCTTTAAAAGTACCCTCGCTGGGGGGCCGCCCATCCAATTTGGGAAGTGGATCCAAGACTGCGATGGATGGTTCGAGGCGCATGGATTCTTGCCAGCCGGCCAATATACGCCGAATCGTCTCGACCAGCGGAAATGGTGCTGGCCGAATTCAGAAGTCCAACGCAGGCCCGCAATCACCCATGCACTTTAGTAAGTCTCCGGAAGCACTGCTTCATTTTCAAGCGGCGGCCTGCTCTCCCAGCGGGTCCATGACAACACCGTTCGCGGCGCCTCCGACACCAAACACACCTGCAGTTCCAGAGCACCCAGTCTCAGAGCCTACAGTCCGTTCGAGCTGCTCCGATGACGATGCGTTAGTTCTCAGTGCAGCTGCTATGCAACAAAATTTCATGGCCGGGCTGAACGTCGATCTCGACCCTAGTACGCCGCCGCTCAGCCCTTCTGCAAGTTTCAACTTCTTGGGCAGCACCTATGGCCCCTGCCTCAACTATCAGCAGACGTTCATGCCCTTTTACCCAACCGAGCTCCCTATGCGCGAATACCTCGACCAGAGCGATGGCAGCCTTCCGACCACACCACTTTATCCCCCTATGATGAGCGGAATGCACCAACGCAGAAGGGCGGCCAATCATGGCCCAGCTAATATTGAGTTTGACTGGGAGACGAACGAGTCGGTAATGTCGTCAAGGTCATCTCCCGGCCACTCTAGATCTAAACAGATCCAGTTCACCCAGAACATAACTCCCGGAAACTTCCCGGACCATCACGATCGATAAGCTGTACCCCCCCATTGATGACAACTCAGATATCGGTTCTCATCATGTCTTGCTTTACCATGCAGCGTTATTTTAAGTCGGTCGACGGTAATGGCCGCCTCGATCCTATTAAGTCCTTGTATCAATAGTTTTCTTTGTCGCACTCGCTTTATATTTTCACCGGCAGAACCGCGGCGTTTATACTCAGCAAGCGATTCCCCTTCCAAATACGACTTTCGGATCGACACACACATACAATCTAGTCTCTTAATGTAATGGTTTGGTTTACATGGTTGAAAACAGGCTCGAGATGAACATAATGATACCACATGGGAAAGGGGGGCGGAGGACGGTTGGGCTACTGTTGAAGCAATGGACGTGCCAGGGCAGAGCCTAGGGCGTATATACCAGTGCTCTTCCATTCTGCCCACATTCCCCCGGCGTATTTGGAGAATGGGGTGCATTTGGCAGGTGACGATGTCCAATAACTCGTCAAAGAAAACGGCTGCGAGGTTACCATGGAGCTTTCCTGATATACAAGCGATAATTCATCCAAGAGGAGGGGGCGAGCATACGTTCAAGATTCCCATCCAGCGAGTCCATAGGGGAAGTGGACGTCAGAAAGTGGAGGTGGATATATATACGCTCGGATGTCTAGGATATCAATATCGAATAGAACGTCTACCTCCTCACCGCATCCCTTACGCCATCCATCTCATGTGATTTTGGGAATGACTTTTATCAGTAGATTTGGTGTAATTCGGTCCCTAAACGCTTCATTGGTTCTAAGGGGTTCGGTTACCTAGTACTCCGGCCAGCTAGTTATCAATACATACCGCAAAACCCCGCCATAACGAATCGCAAAAAAGTACCACCCCCATTTATTACGGCGAGAGTTCGTTATACGGAGGAGATACGTACCGACATCTCGTCTGTGCAACCCATGTTAACCCCTTTTAACACCCCCCGCCCCCCGCCCTTCTGGGGGCGTTAGCAACCCATTTCTGGTGTTCAAGACGCCGGATTAGCGAACCTCCTCCTTCGATAACATGCATTGTACGTATTAGTAAGCAAATAAATAACGAACTTCGCTGTAGCGAGGGAGCTCGTTATATCGGTAGAAAAGTCGGCGTGTTCCCAAAGCGAATTCGTTATGGCGAAGTTTTACTGTAGTAGTAGCTACTTTATACATAGTTATGTGTTTGGGTCATAAACTGTCCGACAGAGCGGCCTAGTCCACCGGCCCAGGCACCAGTCAGCCAACCCGGACACCGAGGCTTAATTCCCTGGTGGAGTATTCTAAGATGACACTGACAATAGAAGCTAAAAAGACAGGTCCGGTTGCCAATTGGGTACGTTAGGTTTTATATAACTTGGCGGGCGACAATTAATCCGCGAGATATAGTCGCTCGGACTCGACATGAGGGCAACGTAGTACGAGTAGGGCTCGTTCGGGGCCGTCGTTGGATCTATTAAGTTTCTCTATTCCCCTGGAGGCGTACATATCGCGTCACTATCTGGCAACACTCGGCGATTGATCTCACACACGTAGCATCCTTTGCCCATGGCGTCATTACGCCTTTGGGCAAGATAAAAGCACTCGGCCCAACCTTTAGGCGAAGGGGGCTACTGCAGCAAATGCTGATCGGAGAAACGGCGGTCGGTCCCTCTACGAGCTCAACGATACTTTATGAGTCGCGCGCGGGGACTACTAGTCAGATCGAAAGTATTCTCGCCTCGAGGAAATTTAGCTTGGCGCCGATATAAGGGGCAAGTTCGACCAAACCTACAGACACGCTGGCAACTCGCTACCAATGAGAGCAAGAGATGTTTAAATACGACAAACAAATCTCGAAGATGATCGGACGGCTATTTATCAACCGCTTTAGAGAATTTTTCTAAGGCCAAGAGGGGACTACTGGGTACATTATTCGGGACCCAAAATAGCTGGACTCTACCAGAGCAGATACAGACGATATTGGAGACGTAACTGGCCCGATCCGATGAGTATCCAAAAACCGAGAGTTGCGGGCATATTGGAGAGACTCGTAAATGATACGGTTAGAGCTGTCTCGAGGAGGACAGATGCCAGGACACCGATGGTTGTGCGAAGCTTGGCCTTATACTTCGACTCGCACTTCGTCTATATTTAGCCTTTTGAGTTGATTGGCGGGATGACGGCGAGCAATATGCTTTGTCCTTAGTTTTAGCGGTTTATAATGATTTGGCTGTTTGATTTAGTTGTAATAATTACCTGCCCCTATCAAAGCTATTGTTATTCAAGGTTCTGGTCACGATATGAGTGCTATACTCGGTTATCCACCGAGGAATCGGTGCCTTAACAGCATCGTGAGACTTCCCAGAATGACTTATTCACCGTATTATGATGGATATGTGAGTAGTCTAGCTGTATTCGACCGCCCGGAGACTGAAGATAGTCGCCTGCGGGGGCTTTGGCTTTGGGTGCCCAGATAGGGGCTGCTAGCAGTAACTCTTGGCTCCTCTGTCCCACCATATCCCAGTACATACTCCCTGAGCTGACCATCCATCCGTGCCCTGAGGATGCCAGGTGCTAGTGGTAAAAAGACGGACCAAATGTTTACATGCTAGAGTAAACAAGATCTATTGCAACCTAAAGCAAAGGACGGACGGAATCTCACTCAAGGCGGAATTTCATCGATAGCATCTAAAGTATTTACATTTGAGTACTACTCGCTCCGCCCGAAATGCTAACCTTACTTGTGATATGAGCTGCGGTTTCTTATTAGGATAGGGGCTAGAATAGGGGCTATAAGTAGGTAACTTACCGACCCACACCTCCATGAATATGTAGTTGTGCAGTCCCAGGCTAGTCTGTTGTACGTAAAATCACAGGTATTCAATCTATATTTAATATTTATTCCAGGCTTCCACACACTTTATGTCTAGTTTCATATCCATACTAGTTCATCTACGATAGCGTTGATTAGATAGCAGAAATTGGCTGCAGAATCACAATTTCTCATCTCAGATAAAGTATAGCCATTCCCTTCCATTTACAAATAGAGAAAGCTTTGATGGTGGTCCCAGAGTTCTGTTTGTGCACATGATTTAGATGACACGAAACAGGAACCACGGGTATTTCGGAAAGTTAATGGATTCCAGCTGCTTCGGGTCGCCCACACCCAGGCTTATCTCTTTCAACTCATCCAGATCTCTCTTGATCCCCTCGAGATCCTTCGCAATCACTCCTCAGGAGTCGTGTCCCAAGGAAACCCGGATCGAGATTCGCTTCCCGAGCGTCTTAGTTAGCAATGTCAAGAGAATTTCTATTTAATGTCTGACTTGGTACTGTACCGTGATCTTAGCTTGCTGTGACCCTGACTCAGTGACGCCTTCGTACCTTGGATACCTTATCTTTCACTCGATTTCCAACCATGCTTTACAAATACAGCCATCACCTCTTCCTGCTTCATTATTTTAGCCGTATCATAAGGCGTGTTGCCAAGATAATCGCGAAGAGGCAAGGCCCCTCTCTTGATCAGCCACTCGACCGCGTCGACGTTCCCGCACGTGGCAGCAACGTGCAGGGGCGTCTGCTGCGGCAGGTTCGCATTTAATTCCATCTCGACCAAGTCGCGACAGCCGATACTGTTCTTCGGATCTCGGCGGTCGAAGTTGGGCACCCAGTTGATGTCGTTGATTCCGTGCTTCAACAGGAGCTCGATCTGTTCGATGCCGCCCCGCTTCCTCCGCACCGCCGATTTCAAGAACTCGTGCGCCTCGGCCTCGTCGATGGGACACGTCAAAGGGTCGCCGTTGTCCGGGACGTATTGAGCTAGGACGTAGTCTAGCAGGGGTAGCTGGCCGTACGCGATCGCTGACCAGACTACGCTGCGCTCTAGCTTGACGTCGTGCTCGGCGAGAAGTTTCAGCAGCTCGATGCCGGCTCCGACCGAGGGGCTTGTTGCGGCCCAAGCCAACATGTACTTGCGCGGCGCAGCCCAGCCGCTGCGGATCATGGCGGACCAAATTTCGCACCCGTTGTCGACCTGACCTTCGAAGAGGGGGTGCGATAAAGCTTTCCTTTCACCAAACTTGGTGAGTCTAGTGTTAGTCGCTGGGCCGTCTTTTTCGGGGCTAAACAGGAGTTCGTGGCCGGGGCCAGGAGGGTATTGGTCGATCATGTATTTGGCCAGCTCTCGGTTGCCCCGCGACAGTGCCATCGCGATTATGAGCTGGCGGAAGATCGGCGTGTAGAGTATTGATGTGCCTCTGCTCTGATCGACTGACTGGAGGATGTTCATATTTCCGGATTCGCATTTTAGGAGTATCTCTAAGAGCGCATCTTCGGCTTCCGGCGGAGGGGGAGAAGCGGGGGAGGGACCCAAGTGTCCGCGAAAGTGCATCATGCATACTTTAATTCCGGCCATGACAATATCTTCGAAAGCCCAGCACGCAACGTCGGTCTCGCCGAGCCGCTCATCTTCGGAATGGTGCACACCAGCAAACACGTGGCTAAGGCCATTTCTCAAGTACCTCTCAAGGGGAATCTCGCCCCTCTTCCAAGCATACTTGTTCTTCCAGAAACAGTAGGATTCGTCCGATGTCATTGGGAATGTTTTGACTGGTCTTATGTTATAATTACACGTAGGAAGATGCGAGAATAACAGCACGATATTGATGTAGCTAGCATATGGGTGGATAACTTTAACTCGCGGGGGGCATGACCGAACTACAAAGTCGGATGCGACAATGACATGCCGGGCGCCTTTGCCGTCTGTAATGTTATGAAGGTGCCGAAAATATCTCTGATGATTCCAGCGTCTTTTTCCTCTTTCAGTCATGGATGGTTTTAGGATCCGGAATTAGATGGGCACCTCTAAGGCGACGACCCTATCAACGAGCC
>QJNZ01001297.1:380-18902 GCA_004155055.1 Monosporascus sp. CRB-8-3 | reverse complement strand
AAATCAAAAAAAAAAAAAAAAAAAAAAGAGAGAGAGACACTTGAAATTTGCATATGACGTATACGCACGGCGATTTGAGATAGTGTGGCTCCGATATCCACTAAAGTCCCCCATCTTAGCAAGCACGCCCCACATATGTATGTACGTACTTTTCCTTATGATGCCGCCAGGGCCCATCTGGGAAAGCAAGACTCGCCAGGGCATTTCAAACGCATTCAAATTTAGCTATTCAAATATGGCTATTAACGATCCGCCTGGCAGGCAGGGACTCTGGTGTCGCTGGGTAAGTCCTTTCTATTTACTTGGCAGCTGTGTATCCGAGGAATGGTTACCTTGGGAGACCGTTCGCAGTTCCGGCGGCAGATAAGCATTAACGTCGCAAGCCTCAAGAGCGGCTGAGCGACGATCAATATGAATTCTCAAAAGGGGACTTTGAGACAACAAGAATCCTCCACTGCCGCTCCATCAGGTACTACCAACCTCTCCTGCTTACAACGACGGTTGCGTCCTATTCCACTCCCCACTAGGCCTCCCGCCCCGTAAATACACATTTTTATGTTCCAGTACCTGCCCAGGTGACGTTAGTGGCCGATATGGTGCACTGCTGCAGCCCCGTGGGTAACTTCCGTCTGTCCGAGACGAACCACTTCTTCACGTCACGTAACCTAGTAGGCTGGGAGGGTCTACAGAGCATCAGGAAGTGCAATACCGCAGATATCATTGGCTGAGATCGTCGACATCGGGGACAAATCCCACGATGGGTCCCCCGTTCGACCATGATCCAGACTGTGGAGGGCGAGGGAGCCAAGCGGCTACTACTATAACTACAACCGTATGCATATGCCTTTATTAATACTCGAGCTCTCTTCGCGTTTCTTCTGGCGTTTGGTCAGGCCGTCTGCATTATCCTTTCTTCCATCACTCTCTGTAGTATATAACCTCACAATTTTTGACTTTCGAACATAGTTTGTCCCCGCCTGAGACCGCAAAACTGTCTTGGTAGAAAACCGCCACAATCTCTCCTCACGCCTGCTGCAGTCAGCTGACCCCAGTCATTGGTGCATTTTATAATTTACTTGCATGTGATACGCACATTCCAACGCATACATAACTCGGGCAGTCATGGGCTTGACGTACGGGGAACAAACGGCGACAACCAACTTCTCCAACATTCAAACCGGAGATCAGCAGCAGCAAAAACCAGCGAGTAATTTTACGGGTAATATGAGTTCCACAAACATGATTAAACCGCCGAACCTACACGTCCTGCTGGGTCCCCTGCTGCCCGCCCTGCCCGCCGCCGCGTTCTCGCCGAAGCCGGCAGAGGCCATCCTGCCCGCGCTCTCGCCGATCCTCAGACAGCGGGTGCAGCTCCTGTCCACGGACGACTCCGAGTCGTGGATCGAGCTGCTGTGCTACGACAAGGCGAGCGCGGCTCGGCTCCGGGAGATCGCGCAGAGCGAGCGCCTGGCCCCGCACCCCGTCTCTGGCGAGGTCGAGGTCGACTGGGACTACGATGCCGAGGTCCGCTACCGGCGCGTCGACGAGGAGACGCTGCAGGCGCTCGTGGCGCTCGGGGGCGAAATGGAACTTGCGTTTCGGCTGGTCTACTGCACGGGGGACCCCATAGGTGGCGACGGCTGGAGGGTCGGCGAGGTCGGCGCCATGGAGAAGCCCTCGCCGTTCTCCTCCTTCGGGGGCGTCTCGACCATCGCCGAGGCGGAGCGGCAGTTCGCCGAGAAGAAGCAGACGCAGCTTTCTGCTGCGGTTGCGCCGCCGAGTAATCGTCATCTCACCGTGCAGGACGAGGAAGACGACGACGACGACGATTACTGGGCGCGGTACGATGCGACGCCGTCGCGGTCGCCGGCGATTAAGAGGTCGCCGGCTCCGCAATCCACGACGACTAAGGATTACGGCTTGAGCGCCGCCGAGGACAACTATTACGCCCAGTACGACTCGGTGCAGCCCGCCATGGACAACTATGACCCGGACGAGGAAGCCAACCTGGGCGAGGTGCCCGCTCCTCCACCTCCCCTAGGGCTGGCACGGCCGAACGGGAACAGCAACGGCGAAGCCGCCACTGCGGGCGAACGACCACAACAGCCCCAACCCAGCGAAACCCAGAACACATGGACGACGCTGGCGGAACCGACACCGCAGTCGGCAAGGAGAATGAGCGACCACGAGAATAAGCCGGACCTCGTGCACCCACGCCCGGCGTCGAGCGCCAGCAGCTCGCGGGCGTCGGTGGAGCGGCTCGAGGCGGTGGCGGGGCGGTGCGACCAGGCCGAGTTCGGCGTGCGGCAGCACGTGTCGCGCAGCGTGCGGAGCCTGTACTCCCTCGCGCGCGCGTCGGGCATCGACCGCCGCGAGTTCGTGCGCCTCGTGCGCACCGAGCTCGACGTGCTCGGGCTCGTGGAGGGCGAGGATGATGACTGAGCAGACACCGATGGAGATGGAGATAAACGTGAGGCTTGCCGTTAGGGGAAGGGGGTAGAAGAGAAAAAAAGAAGAGAAAGCCCCCATGGTGCGTACTTCTGCCGCTCTGACGGCGAAAATACCGGGCTTACCGCTGTTCCAGCGACTAACTGTCTTCGCTTGATGGGCAGATACGGTGGCTCTCCATAGCGAGTTTGCATCTATTACCTATATTCTATGCTTGGGGATACCGGCGTCGGGGCATCTGGGAAGGATCTCGGTTTGGCAATATCATGGTCCTGTATTTTCATGCATCTAGCGGCGTTTCGTTGTCTCCGGCGATTCTCATATGTAGTCAGGCGTTCAGGGCATCAATGGAAGATCTGACACTAGCACGATAAATTTCCGTACAAATACTACTTAATCTGCTCTATGATACCGCGATGCCTTCTTTATTTGGAAAAGGAGCAAACGGAGCAGGCCTCGAGCCGTGACGCCGCTCTTCTCGCCCCCGTGGCCGGAACCGGGCGGGCGCTGGACAGAAAAAATAGTTGGGGCACCCTTGGTAATATATCCCAGGAGCTGGAATACGAGAACTGCACAGTTCGTGTCCGACCAACGATTATTCAACAAAGTAATAAGAGCCTGTGTCTCCGCGAATTTCTTTAGAAGGCAACTTCTATGGGCATACAGATATAATAGCAGCAATGGGATGTACCGAGGTGATCAGAGTTAGCTTCAACTATTATAGCCGGACCCGGCCATTGTGGCCCGATACCGACTCCTTAACCCCTTACCCCCCTATTCTCGAGATTCCCTTCTAACCGCCCGCGCCACCCCATCCTCATACCCACCTGCTACCAAGAATGGCTGCCTAGGTGGTTAGCCAGGGGCAACGCGCCGGGGACAATGGAACGACTCGTCTGGATTAATATCATAGGAGCGTGAATCATCATTACTATAGGGATACGGGCTAAGAGAACCACAATCGGCTCGCAGTCTGACTGCTTACTGAGGTAGTCAGGTCGTTCGGCTAACGTGTGGTAGGGTCTATAGGATGTAGAATAGGGATACTTGCTCTGACGAGACTTTTTCGTAGTCTCAACTCTCCATAGGGCTGGGAATCCCATCATAGCGCTCGCGCCCCCTCTTCCTCTGCACTTTTTTTTCTTGATACTCCTCCTCTCCACCACTGCTCAGGATCTACCGGTGAATCCCCGACGTGGGCAGCTAACCCAACCATCCGTTTAGGCAGCTGGCGGGCGACACCAACGGGTCACCCACCACCGCGCATCGCACTACGCCAAGCCTGATAGGCGGCCGTCTCGGCTCTATCCCTCACCTCTCCGTTCGCATCCGCGCCGCCACCGCCGTCGCCGCAGCCCTCCGCAACAGCATCATCCATCAACACCCCGTCCCAGTCCCACTCCGTGGCGGCACTGGTACCGCCCATACCAAAGCCGCCGCCGCCGCCCGCGGCATTGACACTGGCATTCCAGTGCCTACGGCGGCGGTACGTGTACCCCATGAAGGCCGTCTGCTTGCGCACCTCGAGGACGACGCCCTTGGTTTTGGGGTCCCTGAGCAGCCTGTCGCGCGGCCGCTTGCGCTCGCGGCGCCCGAACGTCCGCACGAACGCCTTCATGCGCCCGCACGCCTCGGGGTCGTGCGCCGCTGCCCCTTCCACCTCCTGGTCCATGCGCTTGAGCCGCGCCGTGTCGTACGGCGTCGCCACGAAGTGTGCCAGCATCGGGCGCACGTGCGACGGGAACGCCGCCAGCTCTGTCTGCATGGCCGCCGCCCTCTGGGGATTGCTGTTGCGGCGCGCCCCCAGGCTTCCCCCGGGGAGGCCCGGTCCGCCGCCGAATAGGGTTACGGGCTCTTCTTCGGGCGCCACGGCCTCGCCCTCGAGGGGCGGCTCCGAGGCCGCGCTGCTCTCCGAATGCGACTCCGACCAGTCGGAGATGGGCTCCTCTTCGTCGAAGTAGTGCGTGTCCTCGAGGCTGCTGATTTGCGGGACGAATGGCGGAGGGAGCTGGTGAAGTCGGTCCCAGGGCAGGTCCCGGAACCACTTGTGTGCTTTTATGTCCTCCGCGTCATGGGGGTACACCGCCCGGCCGGCCCAGTCGCGGGATCCGCGCCCGGGGCGCGCCCTGCTTGTGGATGGAGCGGGATCGGTCCTGGCCGGGTTATATCGGTAGCGGCGGGAGCAGAGACGGTTCTCCTGCTCGCGGATCAGGCTGGCGATAAGCTCAATGCAGCGTCGAGAGACGACAGGGCGGGCTGGGAACGCGAACGTCTGCTTGTGATTGACGATGTTCCGTTTCGTGGCCTGGCGTCCCCCCTCTTCGGACAAAAAGGGCGTACGGCCATACAGGCATTCATACAAGATGATGCCGAGACTCCACTAATCGCATCTCGCATCATATACCCCCTCGCGGATGACTTCAGGGGCCATGTACTGACTCGTCCCAACGCACGATCTGGCAGCCGTACGAATACCACATCGATTCCGCCAGTTCAAGAGCGGCTCCTCGTCGAGATCCCATTCGGACAACCGGCGGTCGTGCTTTTGCATTGCTACTGCGACACCCTGTGTCCATTTGGCGGTCCCCTGCAGACCCTCGGCACGATCCTGAGAATCGCCTCCCACTGTTATCCCGAGCTTGTGGAGCAGGCTGTACCGGTGCGTGTAATAGTAGCTTGTATCGTGAGACCAGTGGCCATCAAACGCCAGGCCGAAGTCCGATATCATCAAATGGCCGGATGCGGAAATAAGGAAATTGTCCGGCTTGATGTCTCTGTGGATGCACCTGAGCGAATGTGCTTCTTCGATGCAGAGTATCATCTCCGCAATGTAAAACTTTGCCACTGGCTCACTGAGGATATTCTCTCGGATCAGAAGCCCAAGGAAATCACCACCGGGCATGTACTCCATGACAAGGTAGAGATTGGCCGCATCTTGGAAGCTGGCGATTAATGGGACAACCCTGCGACAGTCCACATTTAGCATGCTGCCATGTCAGATATTGGATTAAGGCGTCGCAGACGCACCATCTCGAACCCTCCGAGGCCACCAGGAAATCCCGCTCTGCTCGCAAATGGCCTTCTTGGCTCGTCCTCAGCATTGCGGACTTGCGAATTACTTTCATAGCATAGACCTGCCTCTCGTGGCCCAGGCCATGCGTCTTATTAGCTGTGTCCGGTTTCTCACGTACGAGCCTGACAACGCCGAAGCTTCCCTTGCCGATGACTTTCACGGTTTCATAGTTGTCCGCCAGCTGGGGCTTGCGTCCTTGTCTGGCCACGGCACTCTTTGCCTTTAGAGAGCGAGTCTCTCGCAAGTGATCGGACTCTTGCCTGTAGAATATTTGACGTCGCATTTCCTTCTCTTCTGGCGTCGACCCGTTGCTGTGATATAGCTCTGCTTCCAGATATCTCCTACGGAGAGAGCGTGGAGTAGGCTTATACAGAAGTTCGTTGAAGTATAACTCTAGGTAAATTTTAGCAGCCGCAGCTCTCTCGACAGTCAACACAGTCGGTGAAGCTAGGTCGAGAGCCGTTTCCTGGATTGTGGTGAGAGACGTGTCAGGAACCACATGGTTCTCGGGTTTTTCAGACCGGATAATCGTTGCCGACTTCTTATCACTGGAATCATTATGCTTGTTAGAGAGCTTAGAGTCCACGGAGGTTTTGGCCGTGGTATTCGTGCCGTTGGTCTGACCGCTTGACTTTCCGGATGACTTGCCACTCGAAGTGGCATTGCTAGTGCTGTTGCTATTTGTGTTGCTGTTGCTGATGCTGATGCTCTCGCATGGAGACGTGGTGCCTGTAGCGGTGCAGGGTGGGATAGTCAAATGACCGCACGTCTCCAAGGGGGGAAGAGTAGGCAATCTGGACTTCGATGGCTTCCGGTGGATGGTGGTAACACCGAAGGGTTTCCGAAGGAATGGAAAGGACAATTTCCTGATGAGAGGCCGTCTCTCCGAGGATGGCTCTGCGGGCACTGGCGGATTATCTGGCCATGTAGTATTCTCCTTACTGGAGGTCTCTAATGCTAGGCTCACGTTAGAATGTTATGTCTGTTGTGAACGTCATGGGAGGACTGACGATGACCACGTATCATTGATTGCAAAGCCGACTTGATCCGGGACCCCCGACGGCGCCGTTTGCGAGGGACCCCGGCTTCTGATGGTACAGGAAGGGATGTTGAGGATGGTGTCGGACACAGAAACGACTGGTTTTCAAGTGGAAGAGCAGGTAAGCTCCCTACCAATGGCAAACTTCGCTTCATATTGTCGTCTCTGTATCATGTGCGATGCTGGAAAAGACTGTTAGAAGCTATTTCATACGGGGACGATTAATCTCAGTGCCATGGGACTACACGACCCTCCTGTACGTGACGATGGTGATTGGATGGCTGTAGTTGGGAACGGTGACGACCTTGAGGCAAAGAATGTGGTAACGTAGGAGATATGAGATGCTGAACATGGCCAACCCGTCAGTTGGTGAAGGGGTCTGCTCACTATCAAGTCGTTCTTGCCTTTGCCCCTTTTCAACCACAAGCAAGAACCCCTACGCAGCCTAAGTTCAACGCGAAGGATGGAAGTGACCATCACTACTTCCTACATATGGGCAGGAAGTCTGCCTATGGACCAAGCAACACAAACTCCTGCAGGTACAACCTGTCACCCAAGAAGATCAAATGCCAGGTAATCCCAACAGTCAGCAAATCCTCCTACCATCAATGTGGAGAAGTTACACGAGTACTCGAGGACAACGGAGTGGGATAAGGAATCCCAGTTAAGATAGCCGTTTAAAGCTTTTATTAACAAGGCTTGATTGACTACAAACCAACGAGAAAGCAGATATTCGCGCCCTATAAAATTGTCTTTTCCCGTACGCCTGTTATGCAATACAGACCTCGTCATCCCTTATGACATCTGCTTCCCACGTCCTGAGACAGGATCCTCGCAGACATGCGCCGGTCAGAGACCTTGCAGCGCAAAGAGAATACGAGATAATCATCAAAACTCGTACTAGGGAAATGAGTAGTTCAAGGCACAACATGCATTGGCCTCAAATCAGATAGGAGTACATACAGAGTGGTATCTGCAGTTAAGAGAGAAATTGCCAGAAACACTCGTGTGCATTTGCAGAAAGGATCGCATGAATGTCTTTCAAATCATCTCAAGTGTGACGACTTTCGAGTAAGACTTCAGCAACTTCTGCGGAGCCGATAAATCAAGTGACAAGCCGGAACGACCAGATACTTGATATCGGAGACGCTTCGAAAGCCTCGAGATTATTTGATTCCAAGCAGCTTGACATCGAAGATCAGCTGGCTGTTGGGCGGAATGCCAGGTAACGATTTGCTGCCATAAGCGAGGTTCGCAGGGATAGTCAATCGACGCTCTCCACCGACGGACATGCCGATAATTCCTATGTCCCATCCCTTGATAACTTGTCCGTCACCAGCCTTAAAGCTGAAAGGCTTACCCTTCTTGTTGGCTGTTCCATATTAGCAATAGTCGAAGTGATAAATGAAGGGGGGAACTAACAATCAAAGACCTTGCCGTCCTGAAGCTTTCCGATATATCTCACATCTACCCGATCACCCTTCTTAACTGCACGGCCGGTGCCGAGCTTACGGTCATCGACCGTGACACCCTGGACGACCTTGACTCCGAGTGAGGCTCCCTTCGTAGCAGGCTTCTCGGCAGCGGTAGAACCGGTAGGGCCTTGCTCGAGGTTCTTAGCAAATTGGACCTTCTTGTCGCCCTTGGCAGGGGCCTCCTTGGCAGCCTGCTTGCCCTCTTCAGCGGCGACGGGCTCGCCCTTGTTGTTCTTTAGCTTCTTCTGCTGCTTCTTGCTGAGCTTAGCCTCGGCGGCGCCGCCAGACTTGGCAATCATCTCATCGAGACCTTCACCCTCGTCCTCAGCAGGGCGCTTGTTCTTACCCTTCTTGGCGTCGGCAGCGACTAGCTTGGGCGCCTCCTCTTCGTCAGACTCAATCTCGGTGACACGAGGGTCTTGGATATCGTCGAGCTGATCGACCTCGGACTCCTCGGAGTCATAGTCGTCGATACCGTCATGGAAGTCGTAGCCCTCCTCATCATCCTCTTCATCAGAAGAGATGTCTTCGTTAGCGTCAATGATGTAGTTGCCAGTGAGATGGACAGTGTGCGTGCCCTTGACGACGAAGAAGACCTTCTCGTTGGGGGCAATGGTGATATCAAGGGGTTGTTGGTAGTTCTTCGGGATTGTTAGTATAGAAGCATAGGTCCCGTTGCTCAGGGAAACCTACTCTCTCGGTGTCCAGAGTGCAGACAACAAGCTCCTCCATGTCGAGACCATCCTCGTCATCCTCATCCTCATCATCGTCATCGTCGTCGCTGGAGGTAGCAGGCTCCTTGCCCTTCTTGTTGGCCTTCTTGCCATTGGTCTTGGCATCCCCATCAGCCATCTCCTCATCCGAGTCCTCCTCGTCCTGAGCGGCCTCGATGAGCTTCTTAAGAGCAGCCTCTCGCTTCGCCTTCTTAGACTTGGCAGGATCGCTCGGGCCACCGTTAGCCTCGTCGTCATCTTCCTCGTCCTCGTCCTCGTCCGAATCTGAATCGGAAGAGCCGCCCATGATTTGCTTCAGGTACTCATCATCGATCTCATCGTCAAGATCGGAATAGCGCTGGCGAACAATCTTCAAGGTGGACCGCGGGACGTTAGGAATGTTGCCATTCTCATCTGCTTCAGGGGCCTCGGTGGGATCGAGGGCAGCCATGGTAATGCGATACTATGCCCATTTCGTTAGCGATTCGGGCGAAGATTGGATGACAAGACGTAGTTTGAAACAAGGCGGCATTCAATGAAAGCACGAATGGGAATGTATACTTACAGCGGCATCAGGGAAGCTGTCCTCCTGCATGGCAGGAATCATGACGCCTCCAGGCGGGACCTCGAGCCCATAGAGGGCGACAGGCAGCATCGACATGTTGAAGACGAAAGTAAATAGAAATCAACTTCGTAATTTGGGATGGAATTAGTGGCGGGATGAAGCGAACACGACAGTCGCAAGTCAATGCTGAATCTAAGGAAGTTGGGCGAAGAAAAGAATCGCTGATTAGACCGTGAAAGGTTGAGATGCGACGCGTGAACCTTTTTATTCAGAAGCAATTCGCAAAGCTACCAAAACCTCGAAAACTTTTTTTTCCCCTTTGGTTCAACACTGCACCTAGCAACACCCCACCGATAAGGGACGCTAGTGCTCCTTATCGCTATCGTTATTAGTAGCTGCAGAGTCAAGCTCGGCCCACTTAGCGGTTTTTGCCTAGCAACCAGTCAACAAAAACTCGGCATAAAATGCGAAAGGGAAGACACCTGCAGGCGAGTAAGACTGGTCCTTGTCTTTCTGTTGTATGATCTCGAACACGAGATTCGTACATAATCGGAATCAGCTAACCTGATCTATCTGTCGTGTCAAAGCTTGGTGATGCTTTCTCCTCGAGAGACAACGGTTATGATAAATCAGCAAGAGATATTTCATAAATGAGTCGTCATATTCGCGCGGCTTCGGATGATTGCATTTGCCTACCTAGGTAGGCAGACCTGTTCGGCCAGACTGTCAGGTGTCATATCTCTGCTGCGATTAGGATAGATTGAGGAAGTGGTACGGTGATATTTCGAATGTAATTTAGGAGGCTTACTGTAGTATCGCGGACCATTTGCTTTGGAGTTATGTGATATATCCCAAATTGGTGACCTTCGAGCGCTGCAGCATTGTTATATTTATCTCTTCCAGCTTGCTTGATGTCTCACTTCCGACGGCTGAGCCCTGCGTCATGATGATGATCGAAGATCCAAGACATGACTATGTGGAAAATCCAGGCCTCAACAAAGTGTTTTGTAGCCACACCGCCATAGAGCCCTGCGGCCGAGACCTCGGGTGTAATGAAGGGCGCGGTGAAGAAGCCTTGGTTCTCGACAAGGCTGGATTTCGAAGACAATTTTCTAAGTTTACTTAGTTGCATATATGACGTCCGAGATCGATCGATCACGGTGGACCGAAGTGGAAGGCAAAACGAATGACACGAGACGCTAGCCAACTGGAGCTCCAGATAGGGAGGCACATGGTAATAAAACGGCTGAGTCGCCCGCTCCGAAGCATCCGAAGGTTCGAGTCCACCGGTCTCGGTAGACATGTTCCTCGAGGTCTTGAATTATATGGCTATTAAAACCATCATATAACTACATGCCCCTGTCATGTGACGACTTCCAAGATGGCTGACCCCTCCTATACAACTGCGCCATAGACGAATCCACCCGGGGCCGCAGGGCTGCTTTACTGCATCTACGATGAGTTGCTATGAGATCCGACGACGCGTTCTTCCACAAGAGGGGAAGACAACGCAGCCCTAAACGGCATAGGGCTATCGCCGATTCAACAATCACAACCCGCTAGCCGGTTCAAAGAGTCGAGGGCAGCATGATCGATGCACGGAAGCAGACGAACGTCGAAACCGAACCAGCACTCACTCTTATCGTAGCAAACACGTCACGGAACCGGCCGGCCGGCCGGCCTCGCGTTCGGGGCACTAACGTATGCCGAGAGTCCGGAAGGGCGCATAAACACCGATCCCGAACTCGCACAGGGATTTCGGGGACCGTCGGATCCCCGCGGCATGGTAGGACGAACCCCACGAACCTCCACACGGGGTATGCCGGAAAGGTGTTATACGATTGGCCAGTTCCCCGCGGTCGGTCGGGGGCTCCGGGGTTTCCTGCCAGGCAGGACGGAGGCCAAGCATAGGGTTTGCGCTCACGGAGGTAGAGTCTCGGTACGACCTGGGGGGACAGAAGCCAGTCTCCTGACTCGGCCATCACGAGTCACGCAGCGATCTCGGTGTGCTCCTTTCTACTACCTCGAGATGCTAACTGTCGAATAGCCTCAAGGATGCAACGGCTTCATCAACGCCCAGGCATGAAGTCCAGCGATACACACAATAAGCGACGTGACGGACTCGCACCTCAACACACTCACTGTACATCCATTCGGACAGAAACCACTCTTGTGATTTTATTGCCGGCGACATCTCAGCTTATTATTCAACATCGTAAGCTTATTCGTAGGCACGCTCTACACATGCCCTCATCTCCCTCCTGACTCCTCAAGCGGGGTTGGAGTGTCGCCTTCGTTCTCCCACTCTTATGTACATGTATTAAATATTAGCAGGCTAGGGTGGCTGGTTGCTGGTTGCGCGCATCTGTTCTCATGAAGCGTTAACCCGTCATAAACTCGTCGTCGCTGGGCTAGCCTGCAACCCCAGCGGACGGAGGGATCTATCATTAGATCCATGTCAACCGCCGATACTTCTTCTCATCCCCACGTCTCTTGCCGTTTAAACGAATGCTGGCAGGAAGAAATCATCTTTTCCTGCACCGTGCTCCCCGAACTCCTCTGACCCGAAACATACCTTGGTCTCTAGAATGCCAATGCCAATGCCGCTACCATCATATCGACATTATATTCTCTATTTACACTCGCTGCGAAGCCGCTGTGCAGAAGGTGGTATAAAAGGTAGCCGGCTGCAATTCAACAGGCCGGTTGGAATCGAAAGGAATTAACCGAGAACGTGCGTGTCCAGAGACTGCCCCCGGGTTCGTAATTATAAATTATAACGGCTGTCGCATTGCTATACCTTCCCGGCAGTTGTTACGGATTTCGCTCTCTGTCTCGTCACCTTCTTGCTGACGGTATAAACCAGGTCGACTGTCCAGAAATGCTGGATCTGCGCTTGAGCACAAGGAATAGCGCCGTACAGTGGTGCCACAAGCGGTACCATAAAATAGTCCTTGAAGTTATTCTTGACAGAGCGATGCGAGAAGCACATCCCTTTGGCAAGGCCAGCTTCGGTCATCTCCTTTTCGCGATTGGAGCTAGCGACCCTGTGGAACCGCTCATACAGGAATAAGTAGAGCGCGACTTCCATAAAGCCGACCGTTCGCAGAACGTTGCACCAGAAGAAGATCCAGGATATGTTGTGAGGGTCAGAATTCTTCCCATCAGCCACCCAGTCGTAGAGGGTAGACGCAAGGATGAGAATGGTCGTCTGAACAGGCAGGAAATGCGCTTCGAAAAGACGGTGGGAGAGATAGATGAGTCGTTCCCAGTTGGGGCTTTTCAAAGTGTCCGTCACCACGTCCGAAAAGATGCCGTTCTCGGAAGTCTGTTCCGGGTCCATGCTGTCAAGCTGCGCCTGTGTGATATAAGAGTCATCGACATCGGGATTGCTCCTGGCTCGGGTCAGTTTTAGTCGGACCGGTGAATGGGGAAAAGAAAATCTTACAAGGCAATGTGGAGAGGCCTGT
Source organism: Monosporascus sp. CRB-8-3 (assembly GCA_004155055.1). NCBI lineage: Eukaryota > Fungi > Ascomycota > Sordariomycetes > Xylariales > Monosporascus > Monosporascus sp. CRB-8-3. Next base: position 6,119 of record QJNZ01001297.1, on the reverse strand, counting down.
AAGCCCGCGAGGTATGCTTCCGCTCCTGCCAGAGTTCCACGAATTTCCTAATGGCATATCCGGTATCCAACGCTCCCCACATGTGTCGGAGTGCTTGCTTGTAGCGAGCGCGCATGTCGTTGTATGTCTTCTGCAACAAACCACTGCCACCGTCACCCTTCACATTGCTTTGACTAACCGGGCTCAGGATCGTTCTGACAGTAAGGTGACCATTCAAGGCGAAGAAGCACTTCAGGTACATATGCAGATCCTCGCCAATAGCTTCGGGGTCGCAATCCCAACCTCCAACGCGATCAATCAAGTCGAGAGGAAGAGAATAAACCGATGTCGGAGGAGCAATGGTTGACCCACGGTAAAGACCCGAAATACCAGCGGCAGCCCAGAGGATGTCAGCGACTCGAACAATGGCAGGAACCTCGTGCGCATTTCGGTCAAAGATAATGGGAGCAGCATAGAGAGTCGTCGACGCTGTCTCCGGGTAAGAGACATGCATACTGGTAAGGTGCGCGAAGTAGTTGGACGAGAGGTGACTATCAGCTATGATCCCTCAATGTTAACCAAGTTGCTGATTTCATGCAGCGGGGTACTGCTTATAATAAGGCTGTGGGGACATAGTGTGGCCTACCATCAATCCCAGTGACAATTACGTCTTTTCTGACTCCTCGCGCGTATTTCTCGCTGAGTGTGCGCGCAGCCCATGCTACGTTGCTACCTTTTCCAGGAGACTCGCCGGGAATGTCGGATGGGTGGAGAGTGAACTCGATCGATCGAAACTTCTTGACGAACTCCTGGATGAGAGTCATGGCCTTGAGTTCCACATTGTGTTCTCGCGCTTCCATGCCGAGGTAGACCTGGGGTGTCCGCGTTAGCAGGGGAAGCTCTTGGGATTGGTCGGTTGGGATCGAATGTGACCCATATTACAGAACAGAGCAAGACTCACATCGTACGCGTCCCGGGCTTGAGGATGCGAAGCCAATACGTCCAAGGTCTCCCTTAGGGTGTCCACTTCCTCTTTGTAATTAGGAATTATAATAGCGTGAATAACTCGGTGGGCATCAGCATCAACGTCGGTATATAGTTCGGTTTCAAGGTCGCCAGCTTCACTACTGGAGGCGGAGAGCGAAGACCCCTCGCGAGAGGAAGTCAAGGTCTCGGAGCTGGAAAGAGACGTGGACGAGCCGCGGCGCTGATGGGATAGCTTGAAATCACGGATCGCCTTGCTTTTCGCCATCCTCTGCAGATTGCGGGTCAAATCCAAAGTGGAGTAGCAGGAACGCAAGGGGAACATGAAGACCAAAACGTGGAGGAAGAGACAGTAGTACGCGAAGACGACACTCCAATTCCCGGCGCCCTCGGCTACAGGACTTCCGGACGTCGAGGAGCTAAGCGAGTCCTTTGTAGACATATAACTGTATCTATACCGCGTTGCTTGCGCTTCTTTTGTGATGACCCAGTAGCTGAGAAAGAGTGTTCCCAGCATGGCGAGACCTCCAACACGCCGCGACCACCAGTTGAGGAGCGACATATCGGCGACGTGCTCTCGAGCCTTGAGAGGCCAGGCCAAGCAGGGGGAGCGAGAGAGATTTAGGTAAAGGGGAAGAACTCGAGATGAGTGACGACTACCACTGCCCGTAGTTTCAGGTCAATGTCTAACAGATGTCGGTATAAAAAAGGATGAAGAGTGATTATTTGAAAAGGGTAGAGTGAGAGGTCAGTAGCGGTCACCCAACTCGCTCGGCTGACGATAGGGATGATAATTAGGTGAGGGAGAGCCGGCACTTGCTACACTGAACATGTAAAGTGGTAACAATGTCGGTTGATATGAGCAAGGTAGGAGGAACGGCGAGATGTAGGCACTCAAGAAGTCATGTGGCAGTTTCTGCAGTCCCGTCGCAGGTGGGTGGCAGCAGTAATTACAGCAAGAAGAACCCTTGGAAATTGCGAATTCAGGTTTGAATTTGGCCTCTCTGCTAACCTGCTGCCTTGACAGACGGAATGGAGATGCAGGCGTGTGGGTAAGGAGGCAGAGCATTCAAGGTGCAATATTATTAGGGGAGTGAGAAATTGGGAAATTAGCACATCAGTAAGGCGGGTCCACAGCTTCTCTAGCGTGTTGCGTTGCCATGGGGGCGCAACCGCCTTTGGTACCTCAATGCAGTTAGAATTTGAGAGAATTCACCGTTACATCCTATGGAGGGCTTGGCATCTCTTATGGCACTCTCTTCTCGTTAGTGGCATAAGATAGCCCATTGGCGATGGTTGGCGCTGTTAAGCTTGCGCGAATTAGTGCCTTGGTATGCACCTATCCAGCTTAGGTAGATGGACACACATGCGTCTTGTGGGTTACTCCAGGCTGGTACAGGGTGCCACCATGCATTAGGAAGTGGCAGCAAGATCCATTGATCGTCATCTTACAGAAACAATTCTAAAATGTCTAATAATGCATCACTGCAGGCAAAGCGTACCGGATTACACCAGGGACATAAAAGAAAGGAAGATTGAAGTTTCCACGTCTGACCTCGAGTTAATTGATATACGCCTATTGGTCTATCGTATCATATAGGCTTCTAATGCGGTTGTGGAAGTTTAGGTTATTATGGAAGACGTGACGAAGCTAGCGCTACCTAACTACTGAAAAGAGTGTCTGGCACGACCTAGCCGTTCCCGGTTCCTGAATTAGGACAGGTTAATGTTGATCCATCGAATCCCATCACTGGCGTACTCTGTAGTTATCACATTTAATTTCCAGTTATAGCCTGTACTCCAAGATATTGTAAAATAGGATTGGTTTCTGTTCCAGCGTTCTTCCTACGTAAACCAATCCAAAATGTCATATACTTACGAATAGAGGCTGAGTTGAGTCTTGTAAGCAACATGATTTTCAGTCAGGACTCAGCCACAGCAGCAGTGAATCCTAAGCCCATGCGAAGTGCGACGACTCGCAACTACTATATGTTACTAAATCGTTTCCTAAAGCTATAGCATGGGCGCAGATCAGGTTGCTTCGCCGCATCTAACGGTTTTACGTATAGTATCATGCACTGCTCCTCAGCCGCGGTTGAAGGGTTTCCCTTGTTTAACTTACTGCGGAGTAAGGTACTTAGTATGAATAGGCAACTGTATTTCTGGTTTCACATTACTCTTCCACGACCACGGCGTATGTCGTCCAACTAACCACGTTGCTCTTATGCCTACTATAATTTTACGTTCCAGGGCATCTGTTCTCACAGCATTAAGTGCTACGCCTATTAAACAAAGAGGTATGACAAAAAGCGACATGGGACGTAGGTGTCCACCAGGTTCTAACTATGTTCCTATACATGGCCATTGTTCGACTTTGTTAAACACACGAGTTATTTCCTTCCTTTTAACCTTAACGATTACAAGCTACATGCGCCTTTTATCCCAAGTTGACTCGTCCAAAAGCAAACTGAGCTAGAGAAGACGATATGGCAATAGGCAGTTATAGCGGCACGGTTAGCTCTGAATGGATCTATTCTATCTGGTAATTCCAACTATTCGCTCCTGTCTTAGCTCGTCCTAACCTAGCCGGGGGCTGGTGCTTATGAGGATGTAACGGCAATGCTGTGTGACTTTGCCCACAAATCTCCTTCACATGACAATTAGCGCCACACATGCGATGTTGGAGATGAACAGTGGCTACTTCCCATTCGGAACTCCTTCGTCTGTAGCCGTGCAGAAAGTCAGACCGCCAAGCACAGATCCCACGGGGCCTAATGTATGAGGATGCTCACCCACAGCAGCAAGCCTAAAGCATTTATGTATTGTACGTAAAATGCCCGTCGGTAGCCCGCGGAGTGCTGATTTATTAGCAGGCTGGCACCGCCTCCCTCTCCATCGTCGAGACTCTTTACTAAGGCTCGACTGACATCACTTATGCAACCAAGCTTCAAGCACAGGTTGCCAAGGAGCGTTCGAAGTGTAACTGTCATCATTGGCCCTCCTACCTACACACGTGCCGACGGTAGGTACAAACCTGGTAAGGTCAATTAATCGCATTCGATTTAAATGTCTGCTTGTACGCCATTCAATCAATGGCAGCCCTGTGCGTAAGCGCATCCGAAACTCCCAACTTCAGAGCATTCCGTACTTCATGACATACTTTAGGTACTTACACGGATGCTTTCGTATTTCAACCGAAGCCGGGGAATTGCATTAAGGTATAATAGTTGAGCGAAGCAGGATTGGTTTCTGCTGGGGAAAGTCCCAGGTACTTGGTTACCAGGAGTCTTACATGAGGGAACCTAGTCGGGGATATGAGCAGCCACATGGGACATGAGTGCTCCGTGCTCGTTTCGCCAAGGACATCAAAGGCTCACCGTGCCGTTGGCTGCTTGAGGATCAAAACCAGGCGGAAGACGCTCAAAATAAGCTTCGGCATCCGGCTTTGAAACAGAGGATCCCTACATGTCTCGAGCCTGGATCTAACCGCCACTTGTCGAATCTTTGCTCCATTAACCGGATCGCTTTTCCTAATGTAGGTCACTAAACACCCACCGCCCTTTACCTGCTTACATCCTGTCCTAAAGTCGTATGGCTCAAGGGATGAGACGAGCTATAAGCCGTCGCGCCGCCCCGCTTGGCTTTTTTCTTTTTTCTTTTTCGTCTTATTGATGGAGGCCAACCGAAGGAATCGCGAACCAGGGTCTTCTGGAGGTGGGAACTCGTTGGCGAACCACCACACCGTTGCCCGTTAAGGGTCAGGGTCTCCTCGTCCCAACGTTAGTCGGTCTGCGGCCTGTTGTGTTCCCCATCTCTATTAATAAATATGATAGTGGCAGGCGATCACCGTTTAAATAAATAGAAAAAAGGAACCAACTTTTACATGTTAATACAACATCAATTCCATTGTATATTCACCACCGTATAAGCGCATAAATAAATGTCGTTAATTCGCTATGCAATGAAAGGACACAATCCTCCTTATAAGATCAAGACAGCCCTGGAGATTTGAAAAGGGTCGTGCTTCTTTAGTTCGGTATTCTTGGTCCGTAGTAGCCAGTAACTAGGTGACGGCCATGATGTAATAGAGGGTTTACTCGGATCGTTGAGCAAAGGGTTTCCCAGCCAGCTGGTGAACCCCTGAGAGGAGGCTCCAGCTACATCCAGAAGCAAGGTAAGCTTGCAACGTCGGCTGGTAACGTCAGCTAGCTAATGGAGACCTTCTACTCGATGCAATCAGTCGTATGTACAAGGTCGATTGACGCCTACCTACGAGCCCTCCTAATAGCTCGTCGGTGGGCAACTGACCGGTTCCAGAGGGATGTTGTAGGGGTCCGCTGAGACCCAATATAAATTCTAGCTTAGAATGCAGCTTAAAGGAAGCTTAGACAATTCAACTCCCGACCCCTCATTCTGCGGTGTCAGAGGGAAACTACCCAGAGTGAAGAACGAAGCAGACGTGACACGAAGCAGGAGGGCAGGTATCTTGTCCAACAAGTGTTGCTGCCTAGCCTCAACGTCGAGAATGGACCTTCATAAATTCGCCGTAACCGCGGGCAGCTAATCTCAAACGTGGTTATGGCTACGCCTTATTGGTTGGCACTTTGCCGACCGCGGCTCTCTAGTGTACTAATGCGAGGCTAACAAGTTCGCTTCGCCCGCTTCACGGCCCCCCTACCTTGAACAGACAAGTGCAACCTGCTACATCTCAAGTGGGTTGAAAAATTTCCCTTCTCCTCGATCTTGGGGGGGGGGGGGGGGGGGGGAAAAAAACGG
>QJNZ01001296.1:0-18909 GCA_004155055.1 Monosporascus sp. CRB-8-3 | reverse complement strand
GTACTCCACGCAACGGCAACGAGATACACAGAGATCAGCCATGCGGGGCGACCAACCTAAAAGACGTGGCACAGCCCGGCGCCCGTGGCGCTTTACGGCACAGGAAGATGCATGGCTAATGAGTACTAATTGTACACTCGGTGGCCGCAGAGCCATGTTACTTGGAGGATCTCCCAAACCCACGAAGAGAGTGTCCCGCCCTCGTTCGTTGGCGATAACCCACAAGAACGTAGAGATATAGTCGCTATTCTTCACATAGTCTAGCAAGAAGTCGAAGAGAAACGGTGTCACAAGAACAGGATCACCCCACCCTTCGAACAAATGCTCGTGTGACGAGAGGCACCGACGGGTTTAAGGGCGGCTAATGGTGGGATTAAGATTGTGAAGGAAGGGATGTATTAAGAGAGCGGATCCGACACTACCCCTCCCCCTGATCCTCATGCCATTCAACACAAAAGAGGCAAATGATGGTATGATACCAGCAAGCAGAACGAATCAACGGCGTCACTATGTTTTCGGGTTTGTAACAACCGAGCTGCCCAACCGACGATCCCTGCAAGTTTGCGCGTTTTGCCTGATGTTCCATGTCACATGCTCTCATTTATTAATGTCGGGCAAATGGCTGAGGATAGTGGAGCCTGGCGGCAAGTGGGTATAGCCAAGAACGCGGGGAAGTGGGTTTGGGGGGGCCACATATCAATGATATCATCTAGCGCTGGTGTTGGTTACGGCTGGCTGCCGAAAGAGACAATGCACGATCCAGAAACTTGATGTCCAGCGCATCCATTCTTGCTTCCAGGGAACTCGTTTGAGCCGACTTCGACCTTGTCGTTTCACACAATCATTTATTTGCGAACGTTTGTGATCCAGTATTAAATGTCGTGACGGAGGCAGATCCACCATGATCTCTAGTGAAAGATATGTTCTAATTTGGTTTCCTAAAGACCTTCGAGTCGCTTGGAGCGTCGACGAAGAGCCACTGGGGCATTATGGATTCTGGCTTTCGGACGCGTGCATACACCCGCGGCAAAGGAACCCAACTGAGCTCGCCGTAGCGGTTAGAGCAAACTAACCAAGCTTGATACACATATTTATTCATTGCGCCTTCGAGTCTGGGCCATCAGCTCTTCGGCATCTCCCTGTTATACACTACTATACACTAAAGCGGGGGTAGAGGGTGGTGGTCGATACCTATATCATACAGGGAAAGCGTGGGTAAATATCTCCCTCGGATCCTTCTCGAACGAACGGTTAACGGCGGTATACGTGAAAACACGTTCAGCTGCTCGATATCTGCCAAGCGTCCAATATACATAACGAGTATGGGGGAACAGGGAGGTGGAGCAGACTCTGGTATCACTCGGGCGTCACATACAGTGTAAAGCGTAGGGATTGAGTCAGAGCGTGGTGCGTGAAGGAGCTAAACGGGCAAACCCATAGTGAAGATTGTCATGCCCTCCTAGCGGTGTGGTCAAATTAGGGGAGAAGTCTATCGATCAATCTTGCAGGCCTTCGCGATATGCCTCCCAGAGGAGGGAATACAGATTCAGGGGGCGACGTGGATATATCTATTACCGAAAACGTCTCGACCTAGAGTGCTCTTACCTCAATCAATTGGTCATCGAGGAGGATCTTATCATCCGTTGAAGGTATATAGGAGAAGAGAAGAGAAAACTTTTGAGCAACGAAGCTATAGACTACAAACATAAACTGAGATGCCTCTTACCTCAGATGGACCTTCTCGCCGCGATATGCGATCTAGCTCTTGCGATCTCTTCTTGTCCTCGTTAGGTGGCTTGGATCGCTCCATTTCACCCTATTCTGTTCAGCTGGGGGGGTAAACCAGCTTCCTGATAGCAGTTGCGCAACGCCACTTGCTGTCAATCACTTTCCACCTAGGTATCTCTCACCGACATGAACAGCATTAAGGGGTTAGAGTGCCGAGCTTTATTCAACTCCGGCGATCAAGATAGCAAACTGCTTTGGCTGCGGGAGGCCTTGATTAACGAACAGGTGCCGGGTGTCTATGTTTTCATCCCGAGATGCGGCTCTTACAGCTGCTCAGTGATTTGGCATCAGTGGCCATTAATCTTTTTGAAGTTAGACGTCGGGTTCTTTCAAGGATATCATCTCACTTTAGTGTTGCCCTAGACCACTTTCGGCACCCCACGTAAGCAGTACTCTGACTTCTAGGCCAACATTATAGTCACGATCTCGGCGTATTGCTATCATGCCGAACCACTTCTACCTGCGCTTTATTGGTATTCGCACGAGTTATTGAGCTAAGCGATCTCCGACCTCGTGTCTATGCGAAAATGCCGACCCTGCATAAGCAATGCAATTAAGCGATCCCGCCTACTGCGAGGTAACCGAGTGCATACATGAGCGATAGGTAGGAATAGGTACGCGTAACCGATCCCGGAGCGTGGCACTGCGTTATGACAAATATGTACCATCGGGAGAATTTCCGATGACACATTAGCGGGTTTCCGGTACCCCGGCCCCGGGAGCTATCCCGGCTGTTAAGACGGATTGCCCTGCAGGGGAACAATGCAGGGCTCAAATGTCCGGGGTACCTGGCCATGGCACATCCAATGAGCCCATCACGGTCGAGCATGTGCCTTACACGCAACACCCTTTGCTTTCCTTGGGCGTACGTCCAGCGTCCCCGGCGAGTTCCCAGATCGTCAACATCGCTCTGCGTTTCAATGTGTTGGTTGTTGAAAATTAGCAAACAATGTTTAAGTTAAAAATGCTCCCTTCCGAAGTGACACAAGCCCCCGTCGCCAGGCGCCTAGTACCTATGGTTACTACGTAATCGCCTACGTAAGCGAACCGCAATTTAAACAAAGGGCTAGCGGCCCGAGCCAGCGGTCGGAGCGGCAACCAGTCAAAGCGAACTCCATCCAGAAAACAAGGAGAACGCCCCTTCGCTCGAGGGGCACATGACAATACGTAGAGTAAGTGGCTGCAGGGGCGGTTCAGAAGAATCAAATCTTGCGTACATGAGAGATGTGTGTAATCTCGTACGAAGCTCTGTCAACTAAGATGCTGCCGGCCTGCTAACCACATATCTACAACTATGACTCTTGAAGACATCGAGCTTACAAATGAAGCCCCGGATGAAAGGACGGTCAAACTTTAAGAAATCACCTCGAAATGTCAAGAACAAACCCGGATGGACGGGCCCATTTCGACAGAAGCCTATTTTACCCGACTATCATGGATGTAGAGCGGTCTTTCCTACTACTTGAAACACGTATTAAATGATCTTCGCGGCTATTGACTAACGCAAATCCGAACTCCAGCGCCAACGACGGTGCCTCCGCCAGGCGGAGCCATACCCTGCATATCCGCTCGACTCCTAGGCCGAATTAAGGGATCCAATTACAAGTGCTCCAGCTAGATGAAAAAACCCGCATAATTTTCGCAAATGCCGCAGATGCCGTCGTTGCGGGGTCATTTCTCGTTAAAAATTTTGGAGGGCGGCCCTCCCGGCCTTCGGGGCGCAGCCCCTCCGATGACTCGCTGCCATACTCGGCCGATCCCCCGCGCGCAGTACCTGATACCGGCGGTGACAATGTCCCTCTCGTTGTGAAGTATCGTTGATTGTGTGGGGCAGGATAACGCCAGGCTTCCCAGGTAGTTGCCGTCTCGTACAGCAAGACCCATCTCCTGGCGTCCGGCATTAAAGACGCAATGGGCGAGGGCTCCGAAAAGAGCAAGCTCAGGCTATATGCGGAAACGCCGCAGCTAAACATGTTCAACCACTTCTTCCGTGGTGACTGTGACCGTTTCCGAGGCACTGATGTTGGCAATATCGCTCCAGGAGAAGTCCTTGATCCAGGCGACATCGTTCCTCCCATTGCAGATAACGACGAGTTTTGGCTTGCCAGTGCTCCGGCTGTGGACCAGCTCAATGGTCGTTGGAGCGACAAGACTGTTCATAAATTCCCTCGTCTCGGCTTTACCCGTCGCCGGGTCGATTTTGACCTGACGCAATGTCCCCTTGACGTAGTTCACACTATAAGCAGTGGTGCCGTCTTCCGTCATCGTCAACCCGTCAGTATTGGGTAACTCGTCCGTGATGATCTCCACAGGACCCGTTATCCGTAAGCCCCCATTGGCACTGTCGTCTTTCACGATGGGTACGCGACACAAGCTGCCTGCACTTTCGTTGGCATACCATAGGTGATCTCCAAGAATTCGTATCCTGTTTAGCCCGAAGAAATCATCACTACCGGCCCTTTTCATGGTTTCGTGCTCGAAGAGAACAGAAGCCTTGCCCGTCGGGACGTCCAACGCCCATATGCAAGCCTTGTGTGTGTCGGTTATCAGCACCGTCCGCTCTGTGACGGGGGTGCATTCGGCGCCAATGCCCATGCCGGGCAAGGCTGCCAACTTCGTGACGCTCGGCTGTCCATCACTCTTCCCGTCGAATGCTACTCTCCAGAGTAAATAGTTCGTAATTGAGACTGCCTCCAAGTCGACCATAGCCGTCAGGACAGCGTATTCATCCTCGCGGCCCTTCAAGGCGCAGACATGAATCAAGCCGCTACATTCCGGGACAGTGCACACCAGTCGCAGGGGCTCGTCTGGCTGCTCGGGGTCGAATTCGTAGAGCTCAGGCTCGTCTACGCGCGTGGCTAACACCTTGCCGTTCGGGCGTGCGCATGTGCTTTCGAACCAGGAAGAGGTCGTTGGCAGCTGCGTCACCAGAACCACCTCCGGCACCGAGTCGTCGGCAGCCATATCCAGCATGATTTGCTCGAAAGTGGTAATGAGTGCCGAAGCGAAGAGGAGCTGCGGCCAAGAAGATACTGCTTGATATGTGTGTCGGTAACGACAAATGGGCGGGTAACTTATGGGAACACGTAGCAATGGCAGAAACTGCTTTGGAATGGGGGCATTCAGATGGCAAACTTATGAGCAAAGTACGGCGGACAGGACTCTATTAAAATGTTCCTGGCTCTTCTTTATCCTTGCAGATTGCGCTCGGATGCGGTGCAACCCCAACGTACAGATATGCAAGTCGACCGGGGCCCCGGTTAGCGAGTGGCCCCTGATCAGTTCTATGTGCTTACTTCGCAGTGTAGCGCAATTGCTAGGCCCAATGTCTCTCCACTTAGTCTCCGCGCGATAGCTCTAGGTCGAACAACCCTTACCCAAGAGAGTAGGTAACCAGGACGCGGGTTACCGACCACGGGCGATGGAGAAGGCATGCCGGTGGGTCACAGCGACTCCGACGGAACCTCCCAGTATACAGGCCTCCTGAATCTCGAGATACGCGTTCACTTCGGTATATACCGGAAGTTGATCATGTAGATAAATCCGTGGAGATTAGAGGCTGTCTCGTGCCGCAGACACCCCCACGATATCGAAGGTCCTGGCTCTCCAAGGCCCCCAATGCCGATTCCTCATGAGATTAGTGTTGTGCCTGAAGGGTGGCATCCCATTGGTTGATGCTAAAAAGGCCGCCAGCCCTGGTTGTGCCGCAGTGGGAACCCGCGAATCCAGACAGGATGATCACACCAGATGCGGTCGGCTTCATGCTTGGCGATGTGTCGCGTATTCGCTCGAACCGATGGCTCGTCACAAGAATAATAGTTAAGTATGGAGATAAGAAGAAAGTAGGCATGACCTGCCCATTAAGCAAATATTCCGTAGTGGCTCTAATGCGCCGAGATTTCCTAAGATCCTTAGATTAGCGCGGCCGGTCAGAGTCCAGTTCCGATAGGCTTCACAACCGCGCCGGGGATTTGGCTTCGGAGACGACAGCCTGAACAGAAGCAGTCCGAGATAGGTGCCGGACACCTTCGTACCTCTGGGTACGACCTAAACGCACAACTCAGAAGGATTTGGTTTCGGTTATTGGGATCCGCCCTGACAGTTTGGCTTACTAAGTACATTGTAACCATACGGCCCGAAGAAGGATGACAGCTAATTAGAGCACCCACTGCGGATCGCTTGCTCGGGCCCATGAAAAGGGAGTGCGCATATGTGGGACTCATATAAAGGGGGTAGCACAGCATCTTGCCCCGTATTCTTGGGGAAACAATGACACCCCAGTTCCCGGGTCTAGAGCGCGCCATTTCCCGCCTTGTGAACACGGCAATTCAAAGCAAATAGTCGGTCATATAACGGCAGGCGGTGCCGAGAGTTAATGGCACAAGCCGTGGCGCATTTCTCGTAGGACCGGTATGATTCAAAATTTATGCAAAGTGAAAAGAAAAAGAAAAAGACCAAAAAGGTATCGCCCTATAAATTTCCGGCTATTCATTTGTTTTACCATCCTAAAGTTTCCCTTTTCGCAATATCTGTTATTAATTGCGTCTGTGTGTTGGTAACGTAATATTAGAAGCGCGCCATTTATATTCGGCACCGCCTGAATGGCTCATATAACCGACCACACCTCCCCGTCTCTTAAAATGGCAGTACGAGGAAGTGGTACCACCATTAACCGATGCTACGCCCGATAGGGGCAAATAGCCGCCGATCCAATAGGTTTAGGGCCTCGGAGCACATCCGTCGCCAAGAACGACCACCGGCCGAGAGACGGAATTCCTTACCGGTGGCCTAGCAAACTTTCCTCTCGAACGGGAAGCTTCTTATTGCCTTGTGTCGCTCTCATTGGTCATCTTCCGAACTAAATATGCCCTGTATCTTCTTGTCATCAGTCATAATTAGATCGTTTTATCCTCTGTGCCTGTCTCCCAGAGCCATAGGTAGAGCCAAATAGGGAGTTAAGTTCCATTCCTAACAGCGCGCGAGTGTTCTTCGGTATCTTGGCTCAACTCCTAGCCACTTCGCACGAGCCCTCGTTGAACCAAACCCTCGGGTCGATTAAGATTCACGTTAACGGTCGTTACTGGAAGGATCATCCTTGACAGGCACGGGATCACGCCCATTTCTGGGCTGGTATCCCCACGAAGATTCGTGCTTGCAAATCGTGGCGCGTTAGCCAAACCTACTAGTTCGATAACCACCAAATGATAAATGCGTTGCGAGCCTTTCTTCTCTTTCAATGCGGAGAACTACTCCATATTGACGCAAACCCGAGTCTAATCATAGCGCAAACTCGGGGCCTCAAGTTGAGGCGCTCAATTAGCTAACTGCGTCACAAGCATCGTGAACGAGAAGCCTCATAACTACAACCACTTCGCTTGCGGGGTGAGGGAGCGTAGCCGAAGTCAATGCTAAACAGGCGATGGCTTTCCTTGAGGCCGGATAAGAGATCTAACATGCCGTGCCCATCGTCGTCTACCGTGCGAGATGGCGGGGCGATCGGGCTTGAATATATATAATGACCCTTGATTTGGAAAACCCTCCGACGCCACGGCCTTCACGAACCCTTCTAACCAGGGTTTATCAATTTCTTCCAGCCACAGGCGATATGTACCCCGTATGCGAAAATCACATGTAAACACTTCCAGGGCCGACGCCAGCAGCCGGTGGCCTCGGGCTTCGAGGATTCGTGATCATGTGCATGTAACGCTTCTGAGATCGTGGGGGATCAGGGGTTCGGACATTGGACCATTGAGTTGTAGTCTTCCATGGTGACAGATAACCAAAAGTCAATCGTCCCAAGACTGTGGAATTCAGAGCCAAGGATCCAGACTTTGCAGGGTATGGGTGGGGCGCAAACATGCATGATGAGGTTGGTCATACATATTGGCTAGGTCCGGGGTTCGTGTAGATTGTAACTCTAGCGTCTTAGCCATAACTTCGTTGGAATTCCCAGGCGTGAACAACGATGATTTGCTAGTTGAACCGACTCGGACTCATGGCTGACTCTGGGTTCAACGATGCGCAATGGAATATGGACATTCGATATTTTCTATGGCCCCCCGGGGGGGGGGGGGGGCCGGGGGGGGGGGATGGAGGGGCGGGGTTGCAACATCACGTCTGTCAAGAGAGACGCTTGAGGTTGCCTGGGATAAGCTTGTACATCTCCCCATATTTCTAATGAATCGATGGGCACTTGACGGGGGTGTAGCCCGCGAAGAGATCATCCGTGACGTGCAAGTCTTGTCTTTCATAGGCGCATCATCTAATTAGAAATCACTCCAAGTAGAGGGCCTGAGATGTGTACACGCGAACCCTATAAGGCTTGGTTCAATTGCTAAGCTCCAGATTCCTACAAGCCAGTCAAGGTGCTGGATGGACGCCATATAATGGCTTTACATCTATAGAGAGTGGTGATATAACAAATACCCCACTCAACTCGAAGAAGACCTGACGTGCTTCTAAGCAGTGCTCAACTCGGATACACGACCCGCAAGATCATATGATTCGATGTGCCTAGGACATCCGCAGTGTATTCTAACTTACGGGAACACTACGAGACTAGTATGTATGTTCAGCGTAGTGTTTGAACTAGTTCCGGCATCCCTGCCTAAGTCCTCCCCCTTTCGATTGAACGAAGAAAACCCAGGCGTTAATTACAGATCTCTGATCCCGCGCAGACGTGGCGTCTTCCCCCCACGCTTAAGGCGCTTAATATCGAAGTAAACCCAGTTGCTTCTCTCACCCTAACCGCCAAGATATTCATAGTCATACAACAAGCTATCTGGGTGGTAGTGTATGCCACCGTAGCTATGTAACGAAACCTGCAATTATCAGAAGCCAACGTAGATATTTCGGACAGCGCTACAACTGATACTGTAGTCTGACCTCAACCATTCATCCCAGGTGAGATTCAAATACACACGCCAACACCGTTGTATCTATGAGCGAAGAGACACGGTAGCCCCTGATAGCTCCTAAAGACCCGTCCCAGCGCCGTCAGGGCATGGAAGACTCTTCAAACACCGTAACCTCTAGACGCGCCATGTATCACCAGTACAGCTTAGAACATGCATATAAAAGGCATAGAATTTATTTAGCACAGAGAAGTTGGCGGTAAGGGGGCACGGGACTAGGGCAAATCAGTTAGATGACTGTTCCTGCCCAAAACTCCAGAATGTGAGTGAAACCCTGTCGATATCGCGGTTCGGAACGTGATACTGTGAGTGTAGAAGCTCAATGAATAACCTCATTTCGAACGAGCCAGCGTCACTGAATTCCATCTCATCGCGACTACCACCGTTCATCGCAGCATCTGAGGACCAAACACCCCTCTCCCCCGACAAGTGTCAGCCAGTCCCATACCTAAGCGTTGACACAAGAGTTGGCACAAGGCTTGTCACAATGAGGGATGAAGTTGCTCCGACATCTTTCATGCACCTGTTACAACAAGGGTACATAAGCTTGATGGTGGACGGCTGATCTTCCAGGCAGACGAAGTCGGTCTGTCTGATGTCGGTCTTGGGCGTTTTGTTGACGCAGGGCTCCGCGAGGCTGTTGCAGTGGGCTCTGTTCACGTTCTTCAGGGCGGAGTCCTGGGGCATGTCAGCAAGAGCCCCTGTAAAAGGCGGTGTCAAACGACTGTTAACAAACTGATGCCCATTGCGTGTTAGCATATACCAATAATAGATACCCCTTTCCGCACTTGGGGCCCGCACCGCCAACGGAGGGGGCCTGGGCGACGGCCGGGGCAGAGGCGGAAGTGGGTGCAGCCGGTTGGAACGAACCGACGATTACCGTGGCGGCGGCGGGTGGAGGAGGGGCGGCCGCAGTGGAGCCAAGTGGAGGGACGAGAGGAACAGTCTCGATGACCGTAACAACCTACTTTGGACGTATCAAAGCCAGGGCGGAACTACCAAAGAGCCCCGGACCAAGGACAAAACAGGATCTCATATTGGACAGTAAGGAATGGTTTGAAGGCGTCTGATATTGGGGAATGGGAACTTGTGAGCTTACCCGACGAAAGGATCGAGGGAGTATGCTCATGGTGTCTTCAAATACCCCCACGCTACCAACCTGTCACCACTACAGTCGCGAATCCATGGCCGCAAGGTATACGCAAGTAGTAACAGGGAGAACATTCCCAGAGGCAAGTTACTAGTCATAGTCCCTCGTAAATATCGGACAGTTCCTTGCCACGTTGTGTGAGGTATTCCCATGGGCTTGTAAATTCATGCCAGATCCAGTAACGTGAGATGAACCGGAGAGTGTGGTTATGTCACCAGCAGAGGATATATACTCATTGGGTCTCCTAGAAACGCACGATGAACGTCTGTAGAAAATACTTCGGGAGCGTATTGCAGGTTGCGCCTTCGACTCCTCTATTACCATGCTCTCAACGATAACAAGACTATGCAACTTTGGTTTCATACTAGCCCAAGCATCCGACTGCAGCATCAGGAAACTTGTAACCGTGGATGATACGGTCTGCGGGACGGGTGAAACCCGACTGCCGCGGCGTGCCGGTTCGAGGAACCGAACGTCACCTACCGTTCGTGAGATCCAGGAACACAGGTGAAAAGAGTGACTGGGCGAGAGAATTTGGCAGTCCTGGGCCAACCGACGAACGAAACGGGATCGAACAGTAACAAGTTACACGGCAAAGAGAGTCAAGAAACCGCTCGCGCAACTCGGCTGGAGGATGGCCAGGAATATACGACACTTATACAAACTTGCAGAACAGAACGAACTAATTAGATAAGTCGCTTTGTTCCAGAGGGCTTGCTCGAACTACGTAAGCATCTCCTTCTGGACAAATAGGAGGAATAGACCAAAGGCCGACGGATCCTCGCATTCGCCAATGACAAAATCGATGGTATAAGGATAGTCTCCTGGGCGAGATCTGAAGCTGCACTGGAGTTCGAACTCAAGAGTGTACGATAAGAAGTAGCTAGTTTATTGATATCGAGACGAGGCTGGGATGTAGGTTGGCGGATATGCGAGGTTAGTGTAAGCAATCAGTGCATTGTAACGGCGGCCTGCATATGCATGTAAGCATCTGCAGCGGTAAAATCTAGATAGGCTAACGAGGAAGACGGGGTTTCTAGACTAACCTTAGCATAGCGTATTACTTATTAGGGGCAAGTGAATGATAGTTGCTTTCCGTTCGTATTAAAAGAGGCTTATCCAAAAGCTTAATACGAGACCATTTAACCTACTTAAAAAAGGCAAAAATATATGAATAACCAAGCTAACTGTATTTAAAACCCGTATTCCGAATGTTACGGCGCGGTACCTTACAGGGATCATTTTGTGCGGCCACACACCAAGCAGGTCTTCCCGTCTCAGAAGGAACTTGCCCCGCTGCAGATCGGATTTACAGGTGCAAGTGCAGTCGCAGGTGGCGTCCATAGACCCCCGCGGAAAATAATTTGATACCCTGCATTGACTTCCACATATTGCACCACAGATACGGGCTCTCCCCTTCTCTTCCTGTCTTACTATTTCGCAACTGACGAAATAGACCTCAGCGTAGAACGAGATCGAGGTCTTTTTACACAGCCTCACATACAGTCCAGTCCTACGGGCCAGGAGATAGATACACAGACAGTCACAATGTCGACGCCAGCGACGAAGCCCGTCATAACGCCGTCGGGCTCGCACACGCCCACGGTCCGGGTCGGCACGCGGCAGTCGGCGCTGGCGCTGCGGCAGGCGAACTTCGTGGTCGAGTCGCTGCAGCGGCTGCACCCGGACGTCAAGTTCGAGATCCGCAAGCGCGAAACGGCGGGGGACAAGGACAAGACGACGGCGCTATACAAGTTCGGCGGTAAGGGCCTTTGGACTAACGAGCTCGAGGCCGAGCTCGTCGCGGGAGACGTCGACCTCATCGTGCACTCGCTCAAGGACATGCCGACGTCCCTCTCAGAGGGCTGCGTCCTCGCCTGCGTCACCGAGCGCGAGGACCCGCGCGACGTCGTCGTGGTGAAAAGGGGGCTCGAGGACAAATATAAGACACTGGCCGACCTGCCCGAGGGCAGCGTCGTGGGCACGAGCAGCGTGCGCAGGATGGCGCAGGTCAAGAGGCGGTACCCGGGGCTGAAGTTCAAGGACATGCGCGGCAACATCGACACGCGGCTGCGCAAGCTCGACTCCGGGGACGGCGAGTATACGGTGCTGATCCTGGCGGCGGCGGGGCTGCTGCGCATGGGACAGGGCGACCGCATCTCGCAGTTCCTGCAGGGCGGCGCCGAGGGCGGCGGCATGCTGCACGCTGTCGGTCAGGGCGGGCTGGGCATCGAGGCCAGGGCGGACGACGAGAAGACCCTCGGCCTGTTGAGGCCGCTGGAGGACAACTCGACGATGATGGCTTGCGAGGCCGAGCGGAGCATCATGCGCACCCTCGAAGGCGGTTGCAGCGTGCCCATCGGTGTTGAGACGGAGTGGGTTGGGGAGGACAAGCTCCGGCTCACGGCTACGGTGGTCAGCGTCGAGGGAACGGAGGCTGCGGATGCGGAGCAGGTCGCGGAGGTCAGAACACGGGAAGAGGCCGTGGAGTTTGGCAAGAGGGTCGCCCAGCAGATGCGTGATAATGGAGCGCAGAAGATCCTAGATGTGATAAATGAGGACCGGGAGGCCAACAAGGATAGCGCTGAGCCCTGGGTACCAGCATAGGTTCGACCAAAAGTAGGGAATGTTAAAAACCCGGATGCATGAGAGAAAAGGGATGGGCAGATAACGGAAAGGCACATAGACTTGAGATCGGGTGGCTGGCTGCCTATTTGCGCGTGCTTTCAAGATCTCTGTATATCAAATACCCCCACCACATGCTAGAGCTTATGATACAAGGTTGAGCCCGTCTCGCTTCCCGCATTCCTCGTTGTTGAACGGCTTTGACTTGTGCTTTCTTGCGTCGTACCCGTCTTTACAACCCCTAGCGCCGCTGCCGTCTTCTCGGCTTATCAACATCCCCTTGCCACTATATTGCTCTCTGCAGCTTGCGCATCATCACGTCCTCCCCTTCATCGTTTCTCCGCGTCCAACTACCCCTCTGTCCCAGCCACTCTAGTGCTCGGCGCTGGTGTACGCCTTGTACTCCTCGGCGTCCATGAGGGCATCGAGCTCCTTGACGCCGTCCTCGCCGACCTGGACCTTGGCGATCCAGCCGCCGCCGTGCGAGTCGTCCTCTGGCACCTGGTTGATGGTTCCCGGCTTCTCCTCGAGCACGGGGTTGACGTGGGTGATCTTGCAGGAGACGGGGGCGTTGATGTCGGCGGCGCTCTTGACCGACTCGACGGCGCCGATGGCATCCCCGCGGCCGACCTCCCGCCCCTCCTCCGGCAGCTCCACGTACACCACGTCGCCCAGCTCCTCGGCCGCGTACTCGCTGATGCCGATCACGCCCGTCGTCTTGTCCGCGTTCAGGTCGATCCACTCGTGGTCCTTGGTGTACTTCCTGATCTCCCCTGTTGATTTTGACGTTTGTTGGTTAGTCTCTGCGTAATTAATGCAAGCGGAGGGAGAGGGGTTGGTGGGTGGGAGATGGTGCATGCAGACGTACTTATCGGCGAAGCGGAAAACGCTCTGACGAAGGAGGCAGGTGACCGATTGGCCCGTACGCATCGCGTCTGGGCGAGTCTAGAGAGAGTGGACGGTCGGGTTACCCGTAGGCATCGCGCAATTGAAGCCATGTTGACGGTAAGAAGGAAAAAAATGTGCCGTGTCCGTAGAGGGACGTATCGTGCTGGTGGTGGTGCTATGAAATGAAAGCTTCAATATATATCAATGATCAATGATGCATCCACCCTCGGGATTGGTTGGTCAATGCCACCTGCCTGGTTGGGTTGGATGCTCCGTTTCGGATACTGTGCCTCTTGCCCGGTAGTTACATAACCTTTCGATTTGCAAATTTAATACTAAACAGTAAAATATGAAAGTCGCACTCTATGAAGCTGCAAATGGTTTCTACCAACTTAAGCACGTCGATACGTATTGTAGCAGGGATATATCTGATATATCCCAGCGAAGAATCACGTCGTCCAAGTAGATTTATGCGATATTCAATGGCTTCTTGAAGCACAGCTATACCGTGTCGCTGCGGCCAAGGAACCGAATAGAGATCGTAGTAGAACGGGCCGGAGTACTTCGGAGAGCGCAGCGGTATCGGCCAATGAGGGGGTTCCAGGGTTGCCCCTCGTTGCGAATCCAAGGTCTTTATCAACAATGTCAACAAGAAGACCCTGCGAGCGGTAACAACTCGGAGGGGATATTGAAGTCGAGGGGTCTTGGAGTTGCTTTGCATATTCCTAACTATAGGTGATTATGCCCGAGCAATTGAATAAACACGGTATAACCTCCTATATCCTCGTATTATCGGATCTACTGTAGATGGGGTTGTTGTTGTTGTTGTGCGATAGCATGTGATAAATCCTCGTTGCTTTTCTATGTGTGATTATGCGATGCAGAGAAACTTGTCCAAAACGCTTTCCTTCCCAATCAGCAAAAGCAGCGCTGCCCGTACAACCGTTGTCCATTTTCCCCTCCATCAACATCAACGATCACAAAATATTGTCAGATGTACTCAGTATTCCGTTGACCATGGTTCTATTTCCATCTCTTACATTCGGCTTTAAGTAACCTTCTTGTTCTACTTGACATTCTTACGTACGAGGGCCGACCTCGGTCATCTTAGACCAGCCCCCCTCAGGTAGCCACCCGACAAGCCACTATTACCGATTCCGACGTCATTCACCCGGATCGAGGCCCGCGTCGCGTTTACGGTAACTGAGTTGCCCCGGTCCGCCCCTCATCATTTGTTGACATCCAATTCGTTGATCACCGTTTGTAAGCCCCCGAATTTACCCACCTCGGGTGCTTACACTTATTACATAACGTTAGCAGTCCGTCTTGCACGACCGCGTGTTGGTGGCATGGTCCGCTAACAACTTAGTCATCCACTCAAGATACTCAAAATTCGCCAAGTTGGCCATGACATAAGTCTCATAGTGGTGCTGAATCTAGACTTCTGCGCGGATTCAAGTCGAACAACAACTTCCGCTGTGTCTCACATGAACCACCCGGGTCGGGATTTAGGTGGTTCACCGGGCGCCGGATGATTCGCTGGTAGCTCGAGTGGGTCAACGTCTCTACCTGACCAGGCTGAGGTCCGGGCCCTCCCTCTACGAAATCCCCCCCATCTCACATAGTAGCCGCATCTCCGACCAAGTTCACGATTCAATCCAGGCGGGATAAGGCATCACAATCCTCATTCATTCACTCACTGACCATACCAATCATTAACTTTCCCGCTCTTACAGGTGAGTGAGTACACACGCAATCACCACCGAATTTCAGTCATCCTTTATTTAAGGCAGTAATCCGCTTCTTCTCCAACAGATCTTTCCCCCCTCTTCCACATCATCCCGAATCGAGACATCTCCCTCATTCTTTTTCTTGAAACCCCCCTAAACTCAAATCAGAGTGTCCAGCTCTGTTTGCAGTGTCTGGCTGCCTCCCGACCTTTCACTCATTCCACTTTTATCGATAAGCTTGCTGCTTGTCTTAGGCCGAGCTACATTCAAGACGCCGTCGAGGCTTAGACCCGATCTGACATTACATTCAGTCGAGAAGCATCGTCGAACGTTCCATTCCTTGGCCTTCGACCAAGCGCTTCCCGTTACCCATTCCATGAAGTCGTCCGACCAGCTAAACTGACTCGTCTGCTCGGACCCGCGATCGATCTCCTTTTTTCCAAACCCCCCTTTTCAACAATGCTCTCCAGCGACCATACTCTAGACCCCAGTTCCATGGGTTCATCAACCCTTTCGGTGGGGTCGCCGACCGAGTCCCACGATATCTCAAACGCTATGGATCAAGCGCCTCAGGCCGCGGCACCGCCTGCCGAAGCACTACCTGCCGATATCATGGATGACACTCTCGGCGGTATCGAAGGCTCCCCCAACGTCTCATCCGGTCCCAGTAATGGCGCCCACCATAAACACTCGCGATCCCTCGACGAGGGTTTGTCTAACAACCCGCAAGCCTCCGAAGACATGGATCCTAGCGCGCAATTCGGCACGCCTCCGAATCCCCAGCAACCGCATTCCATATCGAGACCCCCGTCAGGCCTCTCCGGTGCCGGTGATAGACATGCCGGTTACAGTGACCACCCGTCCCGCGGTAGCAACGGCGCCGCGGATCAGAATAATGGGCGCAACCACGTCGTCATCAAGGTCGGAATGGTAGGAGATGCGCAGATCGGCAAGACTTCCCTGATGGTAAAATACGTCGAGGGGAGCTGGGACGAGGACTACATCCAGACGCTGGGAGTCAACTTCATGGAGAAGACCATCAGCATAAGAAACACCGAGATCACCTTCAGCATATGGGACCTGGGCGGTCAGCGCGAATTTGTCAACATGCTTCCTCTAGTCTGCAACGACGCCGTCGCTATACTCTTCATGTTCGACCTGACGCGGAAGAGCACCCTGAACAGCATCAAGGAATGGTACCGTCAAGGGCGAGGATTCAACAAGACGGCGATTCCCATTTTGGTTGGTACCAAATACGACCATTTCGTCAACTTCCCGCGTGAGGACCAAGAGGAGATCTCGAACCAGGTAGGCTGATGTGACGCGGTCGATGGTCGAATGATCGAACTAACACAGGGGGGTTTAGGCCCGACGATTTGCCAAGGCCATGCGGGCGGCGTTAATATTCAGCAGTACGAGCCATAGCATCAACGTCCAAAAGGTTGGCTCCCCTTATACAGTCTTGTCTCGTTGTCGAACCATTGCGCGCTGACGTACATTTCAGATTTTCAAGATCGTTCTGTCAAAGGCTTTCGATCTCAAGTGCACGATACCAGAGATCGAGAACGTCGGCGAGCCTCTTCTTCTCTACCAGTCGGTTTGATGTGTTCCACAGTCCGCCCACCAGCGTTCAAGATTCGTGGTTGGATTCAAACATCAATCATATCACCGAAGCCCACGACTATTCCAATTCATCGCGCTCGACGTACGTGCGAACTCGACGCATCATTGACGCAAGCTTACGACTATAGACGGCCGCCATGACCCCACGCTAGACTAAATCCAAGACGATGAGACGACATCACTAACCTAAAGCCTTGCCCATCTTTCTTGCCCAGCATCCACTAAGCATACTTGGCCTGGTCTATCCCTGATATTCGTGCGCCCTGCACATCTTATGCACTACCGACAAACCCAACAAATCCGATTTCCCTTTGTTCGCAATCAGGCCTTCAATCCGCAGTATACTGCTATTTTTAATCCTGCTCACAGGAAGAGTTTGCTTCACCGGGGGAGACAATAGGAGTTTCCACGAGGGGTATTTCTTGATCCAACCCGGTTCTTTTCGTTCTCATCTTCTCTAAACCCGGCACACTGGTCCGGAAGGATGGTAAATTCAAGGGCGCATTAGGATGTTTTAGGCGTGGAACCAGCAGAGACGCTACAAGGCTCACCCCTTTGGTCGGCCCGTACCCGTTCGTGCTTGATTTTTGACATCTGATTTTGGAGCCAGAATTCGAGGAAACGGGCTTTTGGAGGCGACTTCATTGTAATTTACCAGCTGTCTGACTACACTACTACGAGCGTATCCACCCTCGAACCCTTTGTCTTCCCCTAATGGTGAGCCTCGATTTTGGTCACGGAGAATGGAAAGCACGTATGCATACGAACGTTATTTTCGAGTGGAAGGAGAGAGCTTCGGAAAGGAGACAGACTGTCTTGTTAGTTGGTTCGCGGTTGGCTGGTCGGTGGTTGATTGGTACTACTGCGATGATATGTAGAGAGACTGGACCAAATCCGAGACTGATTAAGATGACGCGTTTAGCCAAGGTTGTCTCGTGACGTTTTCCAGGAGTAGTTGTTCTGCTTGTGCTTACCGGATTTCCGAGAGGGGGCGCTTCCCCTTTGATATTCTCTTGAGATGATATGATTGCTGAAGGCGCATTACGATTGGCAAGTTGAACCGGGCTATAATTGCCATATCGGCTATCCAGTGCAAGCGAGTGTTGCAACTTCATAGGGGAATCTCTGGAAAACCATATGGAGCGTCTGGGACGGTTGGGAATCACGCAGTACCTAAGCTGACTTCTCAACTTCGTGGAGAATTCGAGCTATGGCGTGTGTGGGTTTCCGAGTACGGCCGTGCGTGGATTGGACTCTGGTAGCTGGGATTGTTCGGACTCGTCGGGACGGGTTGCAGAGTAGTGGTCATGAA
Organism: Monosporascus sp. CRB-8-3; assembly: GCA_004155055.1. NCBI lineage: Eukaryota > Fungi > Ascomycota > Sordariomycetes > Xylariales > Monosporascus > Monosporascus sp. CRB-8-3. The sequence continues at coordinate 879 of QJNZ01001296.1, read as the reverse complement.
CGCAGTGAGAAGTCATTCGAAGTGTATGCCAGGGGCAAGGGGGTGGGGGGGATAGGCGGGGGAGGGGGGCCGAGGGATGGAAAGAAAGGGGTAAAGGAAGCCGGGAGGTAATGGGCATGCTAATGCAATCATGGCAAAAACACAGGTGGGGGAAGTATCATATAACTCATCTCAGTAATATTTATTACCCCAACTCTCCGATTTCTTCGCTACACCGTCTCTATTACTGCTAGGTACTTACCTAAGGCTGTTAGATACCCATGCCGGGAACTCGATCCCTACCTTAACCCCAACACTCCTTCCTGGCGAACTTAGTCATAGGGCGTCCCACCAGACGAGCAAGGCGTCGAGATACAAGAAGCCAGGCTCCTCCCTACGAAGAATGCGCCTACATCATCCATATTTATGTCCCTTAGGGCGCAAGGGCCCCAAATTCCGTGCGGAAACGCAGTCTTACCCGCCTGCTTACAGACCTCCCACATCTCGACCCCGAACCGTCCAGTCCACCAGCGCAGCCCATCAACATCGCCATCGCCACCACCACCCACACCATCCCGCTCATTACCTCCCATCATACACCCGCCACCACCACCAAGCCCCTCCACGGCAGCAGTAGCGGCACCGAAAGGCACACTCACCCACGACACCGCATCGGGCGCCAGGACCCAGCGCTCGCGGACGCCGAGCTCGGCCGCGGCCGCCGCGTCCCCGAGAAAGGCCCCCAAGGACCCCGCGGCGGCGACGGCGCGCTCGAACTGCACCCGCCGCAGGCGCTCGGTGAGCTGGGCCGCGTGCAACGGGGACTCGCCGCCGCCGGCGCGGGGCGGGTGGCGCAGGCGCACGCACTCGGCGCACCGCGTGTGGAAGACGCGCGCGTGG
>QJNZ01001295.1:0-18962 GCA_004155055.1 Monosporascus sp. CRB-8-3 | reverse complement strand
TAATTACATTAATAATTAATACGATAAATACTTTACCTAATATTTTCGAATACGGTAATTATTAATAATTTTTACGGTAACGATAAATTATATTTCGGTTATAAAAAGCCTTATTCCGAAATTAATTATTAAGTTCTCGTAAATACGTAATTTCTCGATTAATATCGGGTTAGGAAACTTATTTACGTAATGCCGACAAACTTCGACCCTAATAAACCTTATGCCCTTTAGCTGATTTAATAAAGGGAATTTTAAATAATAACTTAAAAGATATTAAGCTTTTCGCGGTAAACCTTATATTAATATAAGATAGCTACTTTATAACCCTTCGTCAGTTTTACGTTTTCTTTAACCTCGATTAATTTTAAAATTTCTTAAACCTCTATTAATTGATATAATTAAAATATACTAGCTAAATCCAAATATAAAATCCTAATATTCCGTACCTCCGGAATTTTAACGGAAACAGTTTTAATTAAATTATTTAACTTAAATAAAATAATTAACCAAACAAAATATATTAATACCTTTATTAATAATAATAACTTTTCCGAAAAAAATCGGATTTTACTTTTAATTTTTAAATACGATTTAATTTAAAACGGCAAAAATAATGGATTTTTATACAAACTTATACCAAAAAATATCCGGCTTATAAAAAAATTACTAGCAAAATTAGAAAATAACGATAACAGGTTTAAAAACATTAAAATTCAAATTTTAAATCGATACAAAAAAAATTACGAACAAAAATTTATCCGGCTATTCCGGATTGCGAAAACCGTTTAGAATTCCGTTAAGAATGGTTGTCGATAGGGGCATAACTAGGCAGTCTGTAAAAAAGTTAAGGTTTAATAAAGCTTAGCAACCGAGAGTATAATCTATTTATTTATTTAATTTAATTCCACGGTTATATCTCTTTTAAGGAAATTAACGAGTTTTTATATATTAATAACTTTAAAAAGTTATTTATATTAAATTATTATTTATTTCATATTATAAACCGAAAATAAACTTTATAGCAAAAATAGGTTTAAATAATATAAAATTACCGGGTATATTATATTATCCGTTATTTTAATTAATGGCTTATTAAACTTTTAAAAATTTCGTTTAATTTTTAACTTAAATATTTAAATAATATAATGTTATTAAATATAATATTATTTATAAAAATGTTTCTATTTAGGTTTATATAAAATATTAATTTCCTTAAAGAAGACATTACCGTAGAACTAAATTAAATAAATTAATAGATTGTACTATTGGTCATTAAGCTTTATTAAACCTTAACCTTTTTATAAATTACCCAGTTATACCCTTATCGACGACCATTCTTAACGGAATTCTGGACGGTTTTCGTAATCCGGAATAGCCGCATAAATTATTATTTATTATTTTCTAATTTATATTAATTTAAAAATTAAAATTTAACGTTTTTAAGCCCGTTATAGCTATTCTTTAATTTTGTTAATAATATTTTTATAAGGCAGATATTTTTTAATATAAGTTTATATACAAATCGATTATTACCGCTATTTTAAATTAAATTATATCCGAAAATTAAAAATAAAATCGGATTTTTTTTAGGAAAAATTATTAATATTAATAAAGATATTAATATGTTTTATATGGCCGATTATTTTATTTAAATTAAATAACGTAATCGAAACCGTTTCCGTCGAAATTCCGGAAGTACGGAATATTAGGACTTTATATTTAGATTTAGCCGATATGTTTTAGTTATTTTAATTAATAAAAGTTTAAAAAGCTCGAAGATTAATCGAAATTAAAAAAGGTAACTATTATAAGATTAGTAAAGGGTTGCAAAGTAATTATTTTATACGAACTTAAGGTTTACCGCGAAAAGCTTAATATCTTTTAAGTTATTAAGATTCCCCCTGTTAAACCGTAAAGCTAAAGGGTATAAGGTTTATTAAGGTCGAAATTTATCGGTATTACGTAATTGGTTTCGGGATAAAGCTTTTTACGACCGGGATATAATTTATTATTACCGTAAAAACCATTAATAATTACCGTATTCGAAAATACTGGGTAAAATATTTATCGTATTAATTATTAATATAATTATTTCGTATTTTTAGCTTAGCCTAGATAATACGGCTTAAACCTAACAACCTTGCATATTTTTTATATTTATAAATAACATATAATTATATATATAATCTCCGTTTCTTAAGTAAAACTAGTAAATATTAAAATTAAAATTACCTTATCTACCTTTCCGGACTTATTACCCTTAATAATAATTATAAATATAACAAGGTATTTTTTATCGGAATTTATTTAGTTAAAAACTTATTATATTAATTAACGGATTAATACCGTAATCGTAAACTTAAAAGGATTTTAATTTTTCAAAAACGTAATATTAAAAAATATGGACAACTTTTCTGTTTCTTACTTTTTCTTTAAAATTTTTTAAGTTATTAATTTATCGTATTTACCTATTTTATAAATTTTAAAATATATTCGTAATTTCTAATATTTAATTAAAACGGTTAAATAACGTTTATCTCGGATTAAAAATTTTTAATAGCCGGTTATAATATATTATTTTAGTCTTATTAAACACATATTCTTTAATTTATTCTTAAGCTTTATCGTAAAATCACATATATAAATTTTCGAACTTTATAAAAATTTATTTTAAACCTTTTCGAAATAATTAACGAAAAATCTTTTAAATTAAAATTTAATATATTTAACTTTATTAATCGTTTTCTTTTCTGTTTTAATATTTTAAATAGCATCTTTAATTTTTATATTATATTATATTTATTTCGTTAAAATCTTTACCCGGTTTATAACAATTTAAAGTTTTATAAAATTTTTAAACTAAAAGATTTTTAAAATATTTATAATAACATCTGTTTATTTAATAGTTCCCTTAAACAGAGTTTGAATTCGACCTTTTATTTTTTAATTATTAATTTAATAAAAAAATACAATAGTTATTTTAATAATTTTAAACTTATATTTTTTTAAATACTTTATAAACGTCTTTAAAATAATCGGTAATTGTAATACCTTTAAAGAAAAAGTCGGGATTAATTAACGAATCTTTAAAAAATTATAATAATGATAAATTTCTTTATTATATTATTAAAAAAAGGCGCAATTGCTTTAATTAACAGGTTTTACGAATATAACGTTTAATATCAGTACTGTAAATTTCATAAATAATTTCGAAAAGCTTTAAATTAACGATTTTTTTTAAATATTTTAATAATAATTTTAAAAATTCAATCGGATTATTTAAGCGTTTAAACTTATTAATCTCGGTTTTATTTGTTATTTTTTCTAATATATATTATATAGTAACGTTTAAAATAACGTTTTATTTTCTTTATTAGAAAATTCCGATATTAACGTTAAATTTTACGGTTTTACCTATATAATAAATTTTTTAAATACGTTTTATAATTATGTCCTAATTTAAAAATAAACTTTTTTTAACTTTAAACTAAATAATTACATATTAATTAATTTATCATTATCGTTCGAATATAACCGAATTATTTTTAGTAATATTTCAACCGCTTTATTATTTTATATTAAATACGAATAATAAATTTTATAAAAACTTACTTAATAACAAATAAATTTAAATTTTAATATTCTGTGATTATATTGGGCATTTTATATTTTATTTAAAAACGTTATATTTTAATAATTTTTTAAAACTAAAACATTTAACTTTATAAACCTTTTCCGTTTTATATCGTTAACTATAACGTCGGTCTTATTATTTTAATTGTTTTTATTTTTATTTAAATACGCAACTTTTATTACGCGATTAATTAATTTTTATTTTTACTTAGAATTTCAGTTTTTTTATTTTATTCCGTAAATTTTTATATAATAAAAATTATCGTTTAAATTACGCGCTTAATATAAAATAAATAAATTAATATATATTTTATAAATATCCCCTTTATTTATGTTCTACTATTATTAATTTAAAAACCCTTATTTTTTAATATAATATTATATCTTATTTAATTACTTTATATTAATTATTTATTAATAAAGTTAACGGTGTTATCGTAAAATCTTATTTTTATATCGTTTATATTAAGAAATTACGTGCTTACGGGAACCCAGCAGTCGGCTTCGGAATAAGGCTCTTCGTAACCGAGGCGTATAATTTATCATTACCGTAAAAACCATTAATAGTTACCGTGTTCGAAGATACTGGGTAAAGTATTTATCGTATTAATTTAATGTAATTACTTCGTATCTTTGGCTTAGCCTAGATAATACGGCTTGAACTTAACGACCTTGTATATAGTTTATATTATAACCGATTATTTTTTAAAATTATTATAATTATAATTATAATTATTTATAACTTTCCGTAATTATTTTAATTTTCTAACGAAAAATTTTAAATTATTTCAGTAATTAATTAAAATTAATTTTTACATCGAAAATACGAAATATTTTAAATCGGAAAAATTTAATTTTAAATAATAAATTTCCGATAATACGGCTTGAACCTAACGACCTTGCAAATAATAAATTTCCGAAACAACAAATACTACGAATAAAAATATAATTAAAGTAATATAAAAAACAATACAGATTTATATTAATCGGTATTAAAACCGTAAAAGGTAATTATCGACAGCAATAAATAATAACGGAGTTACGCCCGCAATAAAAAAGCTCCTAGAAATACTTTTAAAGCTAAATAAAACTAATTAATTAAGTTTAAAGCTAAGCTCTTAAACTCTACACTATTTTAATATTAATTTTTTCGACCGTACGGGCTATAATTATTACGTTATAATTATAAAAATTCTCCCTAAAAAAGACGTAATCGTAAAACCAAATTAAACAAATAAATAGATTATATTATCGGTTGTTAAGTTTTGTTAAACCCTAACCTTTTTGCAGGCGTTTTACTTTAAGATAATTTTAAATTGCCTAATTATGCCTTTATTAACGATTATTCTTAACGGAATTTTGAACGATTTTCGCAATCCGGAATAACCGGATAAATTATCGTTCGTAACTTTTTTTTATCGATTTAAAAGTTAAATTTCGACATTTTTAAGCCCGTTATTGTTATTATCAAATTTTGCCAGTAATTTTTTAATAAACCGGATATTTCTTAATATAAATTTACGTAAAAATCAATTATTTCCGTTATTTTAAATTAAATCGTATTTAAAAATTAAAAATAAAATTTGATTTTTTTCGGAAAAGTTATTAATATCGATAAAAGTATCGATATATTTTGCTTGGCCGATTATTTTATTTAAGTCGGGTAATTTAATCGAAACCGTTTCTGTCGAGATTTTAAAAATACGGAATATCAGAATTTTATATTCGAATTTAACCGGTATATTTTAGTTATTTTAATTAATAAGGGTTTAAAAAACCCTAAAATTAATTAAAGTTAAAAAAGTCGTAAAATTAACAAAAAGTTATAAAGCAATTATTTTACACGGACTTAAGGTTTATTATAAAAATTTTAATATTTCCTAAGTTATTATTTAAAATTCCCCCTGTTAAACCAGCTAAAGGGCATAAAGTTTATTAAGGTCGAAATTTGTTAATATTACGTAATCGGCTTCGGAATAAAACTTTTTGCGACCGAGGTATAATTTATCGTTACCGTAAAAACTATTAATAATTGCTATATTTAAAAATATTAAGTAAAATATTTATTATATTAATTATTAGTATAATTATTTCGTATCTTTAATTTAGCCTAGATAATACGGCTTAAACCTAATAACCTTACATAATTATAAAAATGTCTCGGATTTAATTAACCGGAAGGTTGTTTTATTATAACCTAATAATAATTTATCGTAATATTTTATTGTAAACTTTTTAAAAATAATTTAATATGGGAAAAATCCGTTTAGTTAATTTTTTACCGTACGAGTTATAGAAATTACGTTATAAAAAAACGTTTCGATGTAAAGATATAACGTATTATATTAGCATGTCGCGTATATAAACTCGTTACGCGGTTTATTTACTATATTTACCATTTAGTTTTAATCGTTTATTTTTTAGCGTTAACAATATAAAACGGTTTACGAAAAATACCAGAATAAACCTAGCCTTTTAAACTAAAAAAACAAACTCGAAGCTTAATTATAAACGGCTTTATATAATATAGGACGTTCTTAAATTTACTTTAAGAAATCGAATTTACGGTAAACCTCCCCGTACCGATATTATATTTTATTTTCGAAAATTAACGCTAACCGAAAAAAAAAGTTAATTATGGAACGAATTCTTAACCTAGATACGCGAGCGTTTTTTATCCGGCTTTAATATATTAAAAATATGGCGAATTTATTACTTGCTTAACGCGTTACGGAACGCGTTAAAGTTAACTAGGCGTCGAACTTTATTAAATAGCAAAAAAAATTCTAAACGCGTTTAAATCGGAAAATCGATTATTAAAAAGTTTTATGCGAAAATTTAAAGGTATTTCGTAAATAGTTTAAGTTTATTCGGGTTATAATCGCGAAATATAATATCGCGGAAAAGGACATTTATAACTTTAACAAGATAGGGTTTTTAATAAGTTTTTTTATAATAATAAATATGGTAATTATAAATATCGAAAAACGTAAAAAATTTAAATAGGCCTTATAAGGAAATCGGGAATAGTTTATAATAATATAAACTGTTAACTTTTAAAATTAGGCCTTATTTTTATTTATTACCTTTACTAAGAAAAACTATTTTTTTCGCTAATTTGCTAATAACTTATTTTTATCCGATTAAAGGATTATTATAAGCTAAAATAGCTAGATAATACATAAATTAAGTTTAAAATAAATCTAGTATTTTAATAAATATATTCGGATACGTACGAAAAATTCGAAACGTTTTTTTATTTTTAACGATTACGAAAGTTATTATTCGATAAAATTCGAAAAATATTATACTAATTACGATATTATTACGTTTTATATATCGGCGTATTTTTATATCGGCTTTAACTTTTTAATATTTTTTTTTTAAAACGCGTTTATTTGCGGTATATCGAAAACTTAATGCGATATTATTATATTTATATTGTTCAAAAAGATTTTTTCGCCGGTTTTTATAACGTGTTTAAAGTTATCATAACATTCGATAATATTAAATCTAAATTCGCGAAAGTTAGCTTTAGTTTATTTAATCTTAATAACGTTTTTTCCGAACTCGAAATTCTTTTAATTATATTTACGCTAACCGTGTCCTTATTAACCTTTACCGGTTTTATTTTACCACCCGTAAAAACCCTTAAAAATATCCGTAAAATAATAAAATAAAAACGATGTTTATAAAAAAATTTAAAAATTATTAAGGTAGCTTATTAATAAAAATATTTAAATCGGTTAATTTTATAATTAAAGGTTATATATTACTGTTATATAAAGCTGTTTTTCTTCGGAAAAAAATGTTTAATTGCGCGAAACGAATTATATTTTAAGTAAACGTCGGAAAACTAAAAATAAATGTTTTCAAAAAAAGGAACATTTATTATATAAGGGGGATAAGCTTTTTTAGCCGAAAAGAAAGGGGGTAGTAAAAAAATACAGCTAATAGCGGCTGGAGGTAATTATTGTAAGAAGGTTGAGATTAAGGAACGGAAGTATGGCGTTTATTACCTTACTAAAATCAGGCCCTATTTTTAAGGTTATAGCTGCGCCTGCGGCGTAGCTGTAGCTAGGGCTTGTATTTTAAGTATTAACTTATAAAAGATTTATAAAAATACCTAAATTTTAAAATAAGACCTGATAGTAAGTTATAATTTTTTAACTTCAATTAACGCCGTTTTATATAAAGTTTTTAAAATTTTTATTAGAAATTTTAAATAAATTAATAGTAATAATTAATTTTAAAAAAAACAAAAAATCTCATTATATATAATTTTAAAAAGGTTTGTTAACCGTATATATAACTTCCCGATTAAAGTTAATTTAGTTAAGATATTAAAAAATAAAATGAAAATTTTTAATTAATATATATTATTTAATTATAACGTTTTTATAGTTATAACGTAATAATTATAACCTATACGGTTAAAAAATAACTAAACGGGGTTTTTTTATATTAAATTACTCTTAAAAAATCTATAATAAAATAACGTACGTAATAATTACGTTATTATAATAAGGAAAACGTTCCGGTTAATTAAGTCCGGAACTTTTTTACGGTTGTAACGTAATAATTATAATTCGTACCGCCGAAAAAATTATTATACGGCCTTTTTTTATATAATATATATATAGAACATCCGGTATACGATAATGCAACCGATAGTTATACTATCGCAGCTATAAAAGCGTTACGGTCGCCTATTTTCTAAACTTAAATTTAGCCGTATTAATTATATTTTCCATTTAAAAAAATTAAAAAAATTCCTGTATATATATTAGCTTATATATAACGCGTATATAAAGCTCTATACTTATCGGGTTTACATTGGCTGCGTAATAATTTTTTTTAATATAAAATTTTAGATTTTTTTATAAAATAAAAACAAAATTAATAATTTTATTAAAAAAACGCTAATTAAAACCGTTTTTTCGAAACTTTAATTTAGGCATTACTTATTTATTACGGAAATACGTATTTTAATTAATTGAAAAAAAAGTAATATATAAGTTATAAGTAAGCAAGGCCTAAGCTAGCTAAGGTAAGGCGTTTATGGCAGGCCCGGGTATAATACGCATATTTGTAAAGAAGTTGTAAATACGTTTAACGAAGACGAATCCGATTAGTTAGAATTAATTTATAGTATTATAGTTGTTTTATTTAAATTTATTATAGCGAGATGCGAAAAAACGCGCAATAAGCTTATATACGTAACAAGCTTATATAATACGTTATTAAAAATAAATTTTTCGATTTATTTTTTAATATTTCTATTGAATTAGCCCTAATTTAAAAGTTATATATACGGTTTAAAAGCCTTTTTAAAGTTATATATAGCCGTATTTTTAATTGTTTTAAATTAATTATTACTATTATTTTATTTAAAAGTTTTTAATATAATTTTTGAAAAATTTATATAAGATTATCGAAAATAAACTTAAAAAATTATAATTTATTAATAGGCCTTATTTTAAAATTTTGTTATTTTGGTAGGTTTTTTATAAGTCGGTACTTAAAGTACAAGCCCTAGCTACAGCTACGCCGCAGGCGCAGCTATACAACCTTAAAAATAGGGCCTGATTTTAATGAGGTAAGCCTTGGTTTAATAGCTGCCTTATCTAACCTCCTATCTTTAGTCAATCTGACATCATTCCCTTGAAACTTTTTCACCGCCCTATGCATGTGTCTTTTTCTACTTTATCCCTTCTGCCTCGTGTTCCCAGCTCGGAATGGATCCGTACTATGCTTTGAGATTCGAATTAACACGTTTTCTTATCATCTCCGTGGATATGCATTTCATACATCCTAGCGCTAGATCTGGGAGCAACCGACTAGGGATGGCAGCTTCCAGAGGGGCTGTCCCAGCCTTGTTCGGGCGTGGCGTCGCGGCAAGGCGGCCACGTGGGCGATCTTTCAGCGGCTCCTGCATCGCCAGCACGGCGGTGCCGAGTAAGCCAGATGCATCGAGAATGCCATCTCCCCTGTCCCATCCCCCGGGGAGAGCAACTTTTGCGACTGTTCCAGGTCGAAAGGAACGTGTTGTTATCCTGGGATCAGGTTGGGCTGGGTACACATTTGCTAGATCTCTCAACCCAAACAAGTTTGAGCGCATCATGATCTCTCCTCGATCTTACTTCGTCTTCACTCCACTGCTAGCAGGGACTGCTGTTGGCACGCTAGAAATGCGGGCTGTCCTTGAGCCAGTCAGACGTCTCGGTCTCGACGGCTTCTACCAGGGCTGGGCTGACGATATAGACTTTGCGCGCAAGACTATTCGCGTGGAGGCAAACACCTCAGATGATCTCGCATCCAGGACCCGCTTGATAGTGAAACGCTCGTCCGAAGTCCGGGAAAAGGGGCCGGTGTTTGAAGTTACATACGATAAGCTCGTCGTCGCTGTGGGATCCTACAGCCAGACCTTTGGCATCGAGGGTGTCAAGGAACATGCCAACTTCTTACGCGATATCAGTGACGCCCGCAAAATACGGATGAAAGTGTTGCAGCTCTTTGAAAAGGCTGCTCTACCCCTGACAACGGACGAAGAACGGCGAAAACTGCTGTATTTTGCCATAGTCGGTGGTGGACCGACGGGTATTGAATTCGCCGCTGAGCTCCATGATCTGATAAAGGAGGATCTCTCCCGGATATATCCCGCATTGATGAGATTCGTCCGTATCACAGTATTTGATGTGGCTCAAAAGGTCCTTCCAATGTTCGACCAAACTCTAGCTCAGTATGCCATGGACACCTTTAAAAGGGAGGGTATCTCTGTGAAGACGGGGCACCACTTGACGCGCATTCGGCCCGATAGTGACTGTGAAGGCTGCTTCAAGCTAAAGATAAAAGAATACGGAGATGATGAGATTAGCGCTGGCATTGTGGTCTGGAGCACCGGTTTGATGCAGAATCCCCTCGTCGAGAAATTAAGCTGCAAGGAATTCACGGTACCACCAATTACGCCAGACGTGAAGTCGCCAGCTGAAGTACAGCTAGAAACAGATCCTACGACTGGGGGGCTCGTCACTGATTCATATCTCCGCGTGAAGGTAACCTCACGGACAGCAAAGTCAGAGCCCAGCGTGCACAACCTATATGCCGGTCCGTTGGTCGATGTCTATGCCATCGGCGACTGTGCAGTCATACCAGGTGAGTACATATGGTCCCTTTTTGACTTAAAAAGAAAGGGGGAGAACATGGGAACCCTGAACCCTAGCCCGACAAATATTCAGGGAAACACTGACCTCAAATTGTGATGTAGGGGCGGCTCTTCCTGCTACTGCCCAGGTAGCCAGTCAAAAGGCTGCACATCTCGCAAAACGACTCAACAGAGGCGGTGCTAATGAGAAGGAATTTCGATTTCGCAACTGGGGCACTATGACGTACCTAGGGAGTTGGACGGCCATTCACCAGAGCAGTGCGGATGAACTGAAGGGATGGGCTGCCTGGGTTCTCTGGCGCACGGCATATCTCACTAGGAGCATGAGCGTGAGAAATAAAATTAGTAAGCAGTTTTCAAGTCTCATAGCCCCCAACCCCGAGTACAACCCAAGTCCCCTCTAAGAGCATCCTACCTTTATAACACGCCAATCGCTCCAAGAACGTCCAGAACAGCCACCGCTGACACCGGTTCTCTGTAGTGGTTCCAATCTATTGGGCGATAACGTAAGTTATGTCCTCAGGGCTTGATTCGAATCCGTAGCCTGTCTAACGAGCCCTGACGCTTGTTGTCATTTTGCTCCTTTCAGGTCCTGCTAGAGATACGGATCGCACCCAACCCCATTGAGTAGCTGAAATGACTAACTACGACACCAGGTGGATTTTTGGTAGAGATATATCGAGGTTCTAGGTGCAAGTATGCCACATCTATAGCCAGTACCATCTACTATAATATGTATCTCCGACGACCGACCAGGCGACATAGATGGATTAAGATCCATGGCATTCTATTACAGCACAGGACATTCGAGGAACTCCGTGCGAACGAGAGCTCCAATAGCGGTAGCAAATTACTTCTCACTCAGAGCAATTACCCGTCATAAGCCCTCGGAACACCGGCAATGTGAGGGGCTACTCAACAATATGCTAGATGGAAAGAAGAGGTGGAAGGGGCCTAGGGATGGTGGCATTACGGCAGCGGCACCTTGCGTCGACCAGTCCTCAAGATCCCAACTAAGGTATGGTATTTCACACTCATATCCAGCCCGGTCCCTTCCAAGGCGGGCCCTACTTCCCTGATGAGATTCACACTTCAAGTTGGTGAGACATCACTTATTCGATCTATGCGTTTTCTGGGCTCACCGTACTTCAGTTGTTTCAGCCTGTCACCTCGCCGGAGAGTGCGTTGAAGCTTGGGCGTCTCGACTCCGGGGGGGTTTGTAAATAGGAGAACAGACAAAGAGATCAGTCAAGAGTTAAGGGGGAGTATTGATAGCGAATAGAACTAACGCAGCCCATCTTCGCTCCCTACGAACCCCTCCGATCACAAAGGTGGGCTGCTAGTTTGCTAAGCGGCTAGCCAACCACAAGTACCCACTCCAGGCTCCCGAGGGCTGTAAGCTTCACCGGAACACTTTTCCTGTGACCAAATAACTCCAGGGTCCTTCTTGGCATGGTGCCTGACGAGTCATCTGCCTAATTGGTTATGCCATCAGTGTCTGTCAAGAACTTCGGCTAGGCCGCCGCTGAGGATGAGTGGGCCCTAGTTCCCCATTCTTGATAGCTGTCTAATACGCAATGTAACGCGTGGGATGCCCGGAAGGGATATATATATATGTAAAGAGCCTAACATGACAATTGTGGAAAGGTTCTTCTACTCGACGCTTCTCTTGTCCCGGACTATCCAAACCACCGCTCGTGACAGTGGACAAGGAGTCGGCTATATGACGCGAAACGGCGGCGCTTCTGAACTTCGTCCGTACCCTATTATATATTGTTAATACTATAATATGGGTGACCAAGCAGGATGTTTGAGAGCACTCGCGGCATGGAAGATGTGGCAAATGCTACTATTAAGCGTATTTCTTATACCCGTACGCCTGCTGCGGAGTCCTCACCATATGAACCCGAAGCAAGCTACGGGAAGCCTGCGAATATGAGCCGTGCCCGTCACCCGCTGTCCTATTGGCCACATAAGACGGGCCTGTTACAGGCAAGTGTTCTCGGTGTTTCACAAAAGCCGCGCCCGGGGTAACGGGTGCTTGATGTGTTACCTACCGGTATATCCTGTGCAGGTTGCTGTTTGGCAACTATTCTGCCATAGGGTATTCGTTGTAAGGGAACAGGGCAGCTGCACCTCTCTCGGCCACATATTGATTTATTCAGCACACCCATCGTACATCATGGCGTAACCAAGAACCGGCAGCTGCTCAAAGCATCCTGTAACGGAACTGCAGACACCCTCGAAAGGCCATCCAAGAGCGCCTCTGAACATTGCCTCTTCTCTGGGGTGGTTGAATCATATTGCTTACAACTACCGCCCTATCACATGGTACCAACGCCGGACGAAACCTGTTCAAGCCCATCTTGTCGGTACGAGTGCCTAGCCATTTAGCTTCCCTGCGTAACGATTTATGCTCTTCGCATTAAGCTGTCACCTGGTGTCCGAAAGTGGCCACCATGCCAACGGTCAATGCCAATGACGGTGCTGGGGATCGAATTTTGGCGCTGGCTAGGGCTATGGTCTCAATCGTACAACCGTGCCTTGGAGTGGGATCAACTGCATGTTTGGAATGGCATCGTGTCAAGCGATGGACTGATCAGAATCCTGAAGTCATAAGCTGGTAGAGATTCTGCTAGGTCTCCGATTACCAAAAACAGCCTCGACACGAGGAAGCATGTGGAGTCCAGGGTTTGACGTATTTGCGTCCATAGCCTTGGCTGTTTAAAGCTACGGGGGTGGAAGTCACAACATATTGAGGTAAAACAAAATATTGCCCGGGTACGAAATGGAAAAGTGAACTAACCGTATCGGAGTAACGCATAAACGATGTCCTATTACAGTTTCGAGAAAGCTAGGTGGTTGGCAATGTTGGGAATGCCCCGATGAGCTTCAGGAAATTCGAGTTCGCACCCTTATCGCGCCATTTGTCTCAGAGTAAGCAAACCATGAAGTCAAACATCCCGTCGTAATATCAAGCTACACGTGGCTAGGAGAGCACATACTACTGGGTGGACAACTACATATTATCCAGAGAGGGAGATTCGGGGGCCTACGGTTCGCTCATCTCCCTACTAGAAGAGCTGAGGATCTACCCGCAGGGAGATGTGGCTCGCAAAATATATCGCCTCAACAGGTATAACGGTGTCCCTATCCCTCCCAATGTATGTAAGCGTCATCGTCCCCTGCACCCCTAAGACTGCATATGAAGGCATTCACACAAACGACCCTCCTCGGGTGAAGCCTAAGACGTATCCTATCTGATCTGGAGATGACCAATGAAGCATCCCTATCGACTTTCTTAGCACAAGCCGTATTCCGTCAGGGCCTGATAGGAAGTCCATTTTGTTTGCAAGCATAGCTTGCTCCTGGCCTGGTGGCATTGACCGACCATCGTCATAAACCACACTGGGTTGATGCCTCGTCACTAGTGCTTTTATTGCTGCGCACATTGGGGCTGCCCGCCAACATCGTCTTCGTCCTCCCACCCGTCACCGAACCTCGGGTCTCCAGAGTTGGCCCCCATCTGATGATTGTTAGCATCTTCTCGAACGACCACGACACGTGTAATTTACCTCTTCGATGTCAGCGTCATCGTCGTATTGTACCTCATCTACCTCGTCTGCCCTGATGACCGGCGCAGCAGCAGGAAGGAGCTTCTGCAGCGACTCGTACGCAACATCGTCGTTGAGCCAGCCATCCTCGGGGAAGTTAATTTTGACGATTAGGTAAAGGTCACCATTCTCTTCGCCTCGCTTTAACGGCATGCCCTCTCCCCGGACCTTGAGCGTCTGGCCGGGCCGGAGGATCTTGCCTCGCGGGTGGTCGATGTGGATACCGCGGCCATCGAGATGCCTTAGGACGACACGGGAGAACCCGCAAAGGGCTTCAGCAAGCATAATTTCTAAGTCGGCTGAAAGGTCGTTACCAATTCGATTGAAGACATCGTGGGGCTCTTCGGCTAGGACGAAAACCAGGTCACCGGGGGTCTGGTCGGGAAACTGATCAGCCTCGCCCTCAAGCACGATACGTTCGCCCTGGCAGGCGCCGCGGGGGATGTATATTTCGAGCGGCTTCGTTTCCGAGATAGTTCGCTTTCCCTTGCACTTTTTACAGCGCTCCTTCTCCTTGTAGTAATTGCCGGCACCCTGACATCTGTCGCACTTAGCGGTATCTCGGTGTACCAGACCAGGGCCCATCTGGCGGAAGACCTCAACGAAACCGCCGCCCTTGCAGCGATCGCACTGCTGAGGCTTCACCTTCTCCTTACCGCCGGAGCCTTTGCAGGTAGGGCAAATAACCTCCTTGTTGGCGGCGAACTTGACCGTCTTTCCTTTGTAAAGATCCTCCAGCGTGACGGTATATTTGGACTCCTCATCGGGACCGCGCCTGGGTCTCCTCGGGCCTGGACCTCCTCCCATGCCCATGCCCATGCCGAACATCTGGGACAGGATGTCGTTGATGTCGACCTCGGGGCCCATGCCGCCGCCTCTGCTTGGATCAAAGGCAGCCATGCCATGTTCGTCGTAGAGGGCACGCTTGTCTTCATCGCGAAGGATCTCGTAGGCTTGAGTTATGGCCTTGAACTTAGCCTCGGCCTCCTCTCTCTGGTCCTCGGGGACCTTATCTGGGTGATGTTGAAGGGCAAGCTAGCAGACGCAAGGGTTAGCCAGCATTCTTGAGAAGAATTACGTCAGAAACAGAAAAGATGCCTGTTACCTTCCGGTACGCCTTCTTTATGTCATTCGCACTCGCTGACTTGTCGACGCCGAGGAGCTCTGAGCCAAGGCGGGAGTGTCAGCTTCACGATGGCGCATAGCACTTTCGTATTTACATAGTAGAACTTTGCGGGCACTCAAGCACACGAACCATACAAGTCGATGTCGTCATTGCCTGCCATGATGTGTAGACGTTGAGGGAATAGGGACTGGGTGGACTTCAGGTCGCGCAGGCCCGGGGTTATGGAGAAGGGATTTGGCTTTTCACCATTTGGTAGTTCTTGTGTAAAAGTGCGTTCAGGATTTCTACTGTAATAAAACCAAGTACCTACTCAGTACAGAGATAGAGTAAGAGGTATGTATGTATATAGGCAGATAGAATGGTGGGGCAGCTGTTTTCTTTCCGCCCATTTCCCATTAGGTACTTGCGTGGGTACACATGTACCTACTTACGCAACATCTTTATCCGCCTAACGGCTGACAATGCACAGCTGCATAGCTACAACTGTATTATACTTACCCATATGTATGTTTTTCGTAGCCTGGCAGGCGGTCCGCAAAGCAGATTATAGCGACAAACTTAAAATAGTTATAGAAATCGAAGAAATTGAGTAATTAAGAAATAATACATTTTTTAAGAGTTACTTAATATACTCTTTACTTATATTTTAGATTTTTCAGTATTATTTATATTTGTTATATAATGGAATTAGTAGGTCTATGGGTGAAGCCTGCATCTGCTAAAGGTATCTACATTATCTCCACTTAACTCATACCTAGGTACCTACTGAACGTACCTACCCACCTAATAGGGATGCCATATTACGAATAGGAACTTAACATGTAACTTTTATTCTTCAACAATACTAAGCTTTTTATAATCATATATTTTTGTATAAGTCCGAGTGATTTACTTGATAAGGCATTATATATAACGAATAAACTTATTAATATTATTCTTAGTAGATGGTACTTCTTATCTTATCCTTATATACTTGTAGGGATCCGTCACTTTTGCCGCCTTAGCTTGTTAAGGCGAAAAATAGTTCTTAAATCCTGCGCAGAGTTGGATGGGCATGCTGTTATGACAGCAGCAGGGCATGTGCCGTCGAAAGGAAGTCAGGTTCGAATGAGGCGGCTATGAGGAGTCTGTATGTCACGCGGAGCCCGCTGTGTCGAGCGTGGCCACTTCGGCCTGCTCATATACGCACAGCCCTACGGCACAAATTCTCAGGTCGGTTGGACAGGAGTCGGCTCATCGAGAAGCCAAAGAAAGCGCTGCTGCCAAACCTTCAAGCCCGCACCCGGTTCGCGCCCTCGCCCACGGGATACCTGCACATAGGGTCGTTGAGAACTGCCCTCTATAACTTTTTACTTGCCAAGGCCACCGGGGGCCAGTTTCTGCTGAGGCTGGAAGACACGGACCAGGTTGGATAACCAATGCGAGATACTGCGTGGTGGCCGCTTTTCTAAAACAACTTCTTCGCAGGCGAGAATTGTACCTAATGCCGAGAAGAGACTATACGAGGATCTAAAATGGGCTGGCCTCGACTGGGACGAAGGTACGCAGGCACACTGACACAATGCATACTAAACCTCTCACATCCATCATAGGCCCAGATATCGGTGGCCCCTATGGCCCTTATAAGCAGGTAACGCGGTTCTCGACTCTAGATGATCTTGAATGCTGACGCGCACCCTTGCAAGTCCGAGCGACTGAGCTTATACACTAAGCATGCTGAGCAACTTATTCGTGATGGCCGAGCCTACCGATGTTTCTGCAAGCCGGAGGACCTGGACAGCATGAAGGCAAAAAGCATTCAAGACGGTTCGCCGCTATTGTACAATGGGACTTGCTCCCACATCGACCCTGACGAGTCTGCGCGCCGCGCAGCAAACGGTGAGCCTCATTGTGTCCGTTTCAACTGCGGTTATCACCCATTTGTCAACGACCTAGTATATGGGCTGTACAAAAAACCTGGAAAGGAGGATGATTTCATCATCATAAAGCGGGATAGGTATCCTACATATCACTTCGCCAACGTGGTTGATGATCATCTCATGAATATCACGCATGTGATTCGGGGGGCCGAGTGGCTTGTATCCACACCAAGGCATGTCGCCCTCTATGAAGCCCTGGGGTGGCAGTCGCCAGAATTCGCCCACGTCGGGCTCCTGGTTGACAAGAACGGGCAGAAGCTGAGTAAGCGACACGGAGACATTGACATCTCGTCATGGCGAGACCGTGGCATCCTGCCAATCGCCTTATTAAACTACGTCATGCTGCTTGGCTGGAGCCCTGGCAGGGGCACGGCAGGGCAACAGGATGTTATGAATATGGAAGACATGATCAGGAAGGTCTGTAACTGGCAGCATAAGACGTTCTATAGTCACATGGGGTGCGAATGATGCTGACGAGGGAAATATAGTTCCACCTCAGGTTTACCAAGGGTGATATTACGGTGAACAGTAAAGACGAGTTCATCCAGAGGAGCCACATGCGCAAGCTGCTGGGAGACCTGGACTCAGATAAGTTTATCCACCTGTTTTTACCGGGCCTCGAAGCCGGCATTAAGAGGTTTGAGAATGAACGGGCTAGACACGACCCGAACAACGGGGCTGTGTCCCGGGACGGTAGTATGATGGGCCCCTTGGTACCGATGGCCCGGCCAGCCGCGGACGGCTGTAAAACGGTTGCAAATGAATACGTGAGGAAGGTCCTCACTCTCGACCGCAAGTCGTACAAAAGTCCCGACACGTACTTGTGGCGAAACCTGTACCTTCTATGGCAAGTCCCCGAATCAGTTTATGTCGAGAGCTTGAAACAGGAGATGAGTGGCCATCGCGGTCTTTTCTACCGCGAGATTGAAGACGGCGCGGCGGGTGAGCCTAAAGATACTCCGCATCAGCCGTCGGAACTTGTGGCCATGCTGAGAGAGATACTCTTGCCTATCGATGATGGCGACTGGACGAATGAGCATATTGGGGAGCGGGCGACCCCTTTCATCAAGTCGGTTTTCGTGGACACCAAGACCTCGTCATATCAGAACTGGGGCTACCAGCTTCTGCGATGGGTTCTAGTAGGATTGCGGCCTGGCCCGGCTTTGCTACCCACGATGGAGATTCTGGGCAAGGAGGAGACCATGAGGCGGGTCGAACAAGCGATGGACGTAGCGAAGCGCTGGGAAAAAGCTGAAGGATAGAGATACACGCCAACCGAGGGAATTGTTAATCTACCAAGCCGCGTGCGAAATCTCAATGTAATTAAGTATGCTTACGGGTCAACTGTATAATTACTAACTCCTGAAACCGACATCCCGTGCAACGCCTTCCAATGCATCGTATCTCATAACATTTCTCTTCGCAGCCTCACTAGGATGCATGCTGGTACACCGATTCGATATCGCCCTTGCCGTGTTTGCTCTTTTTTTTTTTTTTTTTTTTTT